>VSMD01065962.1:0-24548 GCA_008750895.1 Mirza zaza
TTTTTTCTATATATATTAGTTGGCCAATAAATTTCTTTCTATTTATAGTAGAGATGGGGTCTCGCTCTTGCTCAGGCTGGTCTCGAACTCCTGAGCTCAAACGATCCGCCCACCTCGGCCTCCCAGAGAGCTAGGATTACAGGCTTGAGCCACCGCGCCCGGCCTCGTATATCTTCTTTTGAAAAAAAATGCTTGTTCATGTCATTTGCCCAGTTTTTAATGGGGTTTGGTACTTTTCTTGCTGAGTTGTTTGAGTTCCTTGTAGATTCTGGATATTTAGTCCTTTGTTGGACACACAGTTTATGAATATTTTCTCCCATTCTGTAGGTTGTCTATTTATTCTTTTGATGATTTCTTTTGCTATTCAGAGATTTTTAGCTTACTTAAGTCTCATTTGTCTGCATTTGTTTTTATTGTGTTTGCTTTTGAGGTCTTGATCATAAATTCATTGCCTAGGCCAATAGCCAGAAGAGTTTTTCCTAAGTTTTCTTCTAGGCTGTTTATTGTTTCAGCTCTTACATTTGAGTCTTTAATCCATCTTGAGTTAATATCTGTATATAGTAAGAGATAGGGATACAGTTTCATTCTTCTGCATATGGCTATCCAATTCCCTGAGCACTGTTTATTGAATAGTATGTCCTTTTCCCCATGTATGTTTTTGTCTGCTTTGCCAAAAATCAGTTGGTTGTAGGCATATGATTTTATTTCTGGGTTCTCCATTCTGTTCCATTGATCTATGTGTCTATTTTTATGTCAGTACCATGCTGGTTTGGGTTATTATAGCTTTGTATTATAATTTGAAGTCAGGTAATGTGATGCCTCCAGTTTTGCTTAGGATTGTGTTGCCTATTCAGGCTCTTCTTTGGTTCCATATGAATTTTAGAATTATATTTTTCTAATTCTGTGAAAAATGACATTAGTATTTTGATAGAAATTGCTTTGAATCTGTAGGTTGCTTTGGGCAGTATGGTCATTCTAACAATATTGATTCTTCTGATCCATGAGCATGGGATGTTTTTCTATTTGTTTGTGTCATCTGTGATATCTTTCATCAGTGATTTGTAGTTCTCCTTGTAGAGATCTTCTACCTCTTTGGTTAAATTTATTCCTAGACTTTTTGTGGGTTTTGTGTGTGTGTGTGTGTTGTTGTTGTTGTTGTTGTTGTTTGTTTTGGGTTGCTTTTTTTTTGCAACTATTGTAAATGGGATTGATTTCTTGATTTGGTTCTCAGCTTGGTCATTATTGATGTATAGTAATGCTATTGATTTTAGTACATTAATTTTATAACCTGAGACTTGGCTGAATTCATTTATCAAATCTAGGAGTCTTTTGGAGGAGTCCTTAGGGTTTTCTAGGATACAGTTTTCATATCATCAGCAGACAGAGATAATTTTACTTCCTCTTTCCAGTTTGGATGCTCTTTACCTCCTTCTCTTGCCTGATTGCTTTGGCTAGGACTTCCAGTACAATGTTGAATAGAAGTGGTGACAGTGGACATACTTGCCTTGTTCCAGTTCTCAGGAAAAATGCTTTCAACTTTTTCCCATTCAAGATAATGTTGGCTGTGGATTTGTCATAGATGGCTTTTGTTATTTTGAGGTATATTCCTTCTATGTTGAGTTTTTTGAGGGTTTTTTTCATGAAGGGATGCTGGATTTTATTGAACAGTTTTTCTGCATCTATTGAGATGATCATATGGTTTTTATTTTTAATCTGTTTATGTGGTAAATCACATTTATTTATTGACTTCATATGTTGAACCATTTTTGCATCCTGGGGATGAAACACACTTGATCATGGTGAATCATTCTTTTGATGTGCTGTTGGATTCAATTTGCTAGTATTTTCTTGAGGATTTTTGCATCTATGTTTATCAGAAATATTGGTCTATAGTTTTCTTTTTTTGTTGCATCATTTCCTGGCTTAGATATTAGGGTGATACTGGCTTTGTAGAATGAGTTAGGGAGTATTCCCTCATTCTTATTCTTGTGGAACAGTTTCAGTAGGATTGGCATCAGTTCTTTGTACATCTGGTAGAATTAAGCTGTGAATCCATCTGGTCCTGAGCTTTTTTGGTGAGAGAGATTTTGATTACTGATTCAATCTTGCTACTCATTATTGGTCTATTCAGGAGTTCTATTTCTTCCTGGCTCAATCTTGGGAGATTGTATGCTTTCAGGAATTCATACATTTCCTCTAGGTTTTCTAGTTTGTGAGTATATAGTTATTCATAATAGCCTCTGATGATTTTTGTATTTCTGAGGTATCAGTTGTAATGCCTCCTTTTTATTTTTGTTTGTTTATTTGGATCATCTCTCTTCTTCGTTAGTCTAACTAGTGGTTTTCAATTTTGTTTATCTTTTCAAACAATCAACTTTCCATTTTGTTGATCCTTTGGTTTTTTGTTTATTTGGTTGGTGTTTTGGTCAGTATTTCATTTAGTTCTGCTCTGATCTTTGTTATTGATATTTCTTTTCTTCTGCTAACTTTGGGTTTGGTTTGTTCTTGTTTTTCTAGTTCCTTGAGGGACAATGTTAGGTTGTTAATTTGTGAACTTTTTTACTTTTTTGATGTAGGGATTTAATGCTATAAACTTCTCTACTAGCACTGCTTTTGCTGTATACACAGGTTTTGGTAGGTTCTGTTTTAATTTTCATCCATTTCAAAAAAATTTTAAATTTCCATCTTTATTTCTTTGTTAATTCAGTGATCATTCACTAATTTCCATGTATTTGTATAGCTTCTGAAGTTCCTCTTTGTATTGATATCTAGCTTTACTCTACTGTGATCTGAGAAGATACTTGATATCATTTCAATTTTTAAAGCTTTGTTAAATTGTGGTATATCTTGGAGAATGTTCCATGTAGTGATGAAAAGAATGTATTTTCTGTAGTTTTTGGGTGCAAGATTCTGTAAATGCCTGTTAAGTCCATTTGGTCTAAAGTCCAATTTAAGACCAATGTTTCAATTTTTCTGTCTTAATGATCTGTCTGGTACTGTGAGTCTGGTGTTGAAGCCCCCAACTATTATTGTGTTGCTGTCTATCTTTTTTATTTAGGTCCAGCAATATTCATTTTATAAATCATTGGGTGTTCCAATGTTAGGTACAAATACATTTAGGATTGTTATATCCTCTTGCTGAATTGATCCCTTTATCATTATATAATGACATTCTTTGTCTTTTTTTTACTGTTTTTGACTTAAAGTCTGTTTTATCTAATATAAGTATAGCTACTCCTGCTCCTTTTGACTTCCATTTGGGTGGAATATCTTTTTCCACCCCTTTACTTTCAATCTATATGTGTCTTTATGGGTAAGGAGAGTTTCTTGTAAGGAGCATATAGTTGGATGATGTTTTTTAAAATCCATTCTGTCAATCTATAGCTTTTAATTGGAGCATTTAATCCATTTATGTTCAACGTTAATATTAATAGTGATATCTGAGGCTTTGTTTTTGTCATATTGTTAGTTGATTTCTAGTTGTTTTATAAATTATTTATTTCTTTTTCTCTTTTTGTCTTTGTGGTTTGCAGAACTTCTGTCATGTTGCCATTTAATTGCTCTCTCTTCCTTGTTGTGTGATTGTTTTATAAGATCTGTGAGTTTTATATTTTCACTGTTTTTGTGATGGTGAATGTTAACCTTTCATTTCCATGTTTAAGACTCCTTTGAGCATTTCCTATAGGGCCAGTCTAGTCGTGATGAATTCTCCCAATGTCTGCTGGTCTGTGAAAGACTTTATTTCACCTTCATTTATGAAGTTTATTCTGGCAGGATATAAAATTCTTGGCTGACATTTCTTTTCCTTTCAGCACTTTGAAAATGATATCCATTCTCTTGTGTCCTGTAAGATTCTGCTGAGAGGTCCACTGTTAGTCTGATGGGGTTTCTTCTATCAGTGACAAGATGCTTTTCTCTTGCTAATTTTATTCTCTCTTTCACTTTGACTTTAGTCATCTGATTTTAACATGCCATAGTGAAGTCCTTTTTGCAATGTATTCGCCTGGGGACCATTGGGCCTCTTGTATCTGAACATCTAACTCTCTTGCTATTCCTGGGAAGTTTTTCATCAATTATTTCATTAAATGGTGTTTCTAAACTTTTTGACTTCTCTTCTCCCTTGGGAATATTGATAATTCATAAGTTCGGTTGCTTTATGTAGTCCCAGTTGTCTCAAAGGCTTTGATTACTCTTTTTATCCTTTTGTCCTTATTTCTGTCTGACGAGATTATTTCAAAGGATCCATCTTCAAATTCTGAAATTCTTTCTTCTGCTTGGTCTAGGCTGTTTTTGAAGTTTTCTAATATGTTTTGGATTTCCCTCAATGAATTTTTCAGCTCCAGAATTTACGGGGTTTTTTTTTAATATTTACCTCCTTGGTAAATTTCTCATTCATATCCTAAAATGATTTTTTATGTTTTTGTATTGGCTTTAAGGTTTCTCTTGCATCTCATTGAGATTCTTTAGAATCAATATTTGGAATTCTTTATCTGGCATTACAAGGAATGCTTTTCGATTGGGATCCATTGCTAGAGAATTGCTGTGGTCCTTTTGTGGTGTAATATTTCCTTACTTTTTCATGTTTCCTGTGTCATTTCATTGAAATCTGTGCATCTGATGTAGCAGTTGCTTGTTCTGATTTTTTGAAATTGCTTTTGAAGGGGAGATTTTTTTTTCCTGAAGATGTATATATGCTGTTGATTGAGTAGGACACTTTGGTCTTGATTTGGGGTGCCTGCAGTAGTGTGGTCTTTATATGATTTCTTAGGCAGCATACAGGGTCAGTGGTATCTGTGATTTCCTTGGTGGCCTAGGGGAACAATTATTAGTTGATGCTGTGGTGCAGTTTTGCTGGGGACTTGAATGCCAACAGAGCCAGTCTTTGGGCCCCAGTTGTGGAAGTAGAGGGCCGAGTATGCCTGATTTTAGGACCCAGAGCAGCTCACACTGGTAGTGGTATTAGTGTGTCCTGGGGGACTAATTCTTGGGTCTTCAGGTGGCTTGCTAGGGAGCTAGTGGTTGGAGCAGAGGGCGAGATGTGTGGGCAGGTTCTCAGGCCCCTGAGCCACTGGTGTAATGAGGAAGGTGGCAGTTAGCAGTGGTGGAGCCACCCACTAGGACCCAAGTGGTCCGTGTTGGTATTACGAGTAGCAGGAATGGATTGGACAGGCTAGTCCCCCGTCCAACAGCTGCCTGTAACAGGGCAGTGGGTATTATCCGCAGTGTGCTTTGCCAAGCTTGGTCTGTCCTGTCCCGCCCCAATTGGATGGTGGCTACAACCACGACCGTCACCTTGAATTCAGCCCAAGGGTGGGGAGTGGGCCAGCATTAAGCTCTCAAAATGGGGCCAGTTTGGGTCTGCAATCTAAAAGAGCAGGGCCCCTTTCAGGCGAGTGGAATGGGTAAGGGACCGTGGACTGTGGTCCACCACTGTCTCAGTCTCACAGGAGCCTGTGGCAGGGCAGTGGGAATGGTGTAGAATAGTCTGGGCTTCCCTGTTCCTCCTCATCTGGGCAGGGCTGCACCACATCAGACTGAACTCAGCCCGAAGGTGGGCCAATGCCCAGTTTTAAACTCCCAAGATGGCGCCTTGGGCCTGTGACCAGAGAGGGTGAGCTCCTTCTCAGGTAGGCTGCATGGAAGGAAACTGTAGGGAGTGCAAAGTTCACTGGAGACTCCAACCCACAGTCTATCCTTGTCCTTCCTTAGTCTATCCCTGTCCCACCCTCCAGAGGGAACCACGTTTTTAAAATATCAGATTTTAAAAATCAAATTTAAAAAAATAAATGACTTTGCCTGTTACTTCATAACAGTGGAATCATTAAGTATGTGCTCTTTTGCGTAAGGCTCCTTTTCACTGAGCGTCTTTTTTAGATTCATCCATGTTGTTGTGCATGTCAGTATTTTGTTCTTTTATATAGATGAGTTGTAGTACATTGTATGAATATATCACAATTTGTTTATCCATTCTCCTGTTAATGGACACCTGGTCTGCTTCAAGTTCTTGGCTATTACAAGTAAAATTGTTATAAACATTCATGTACAAGTCTTTCTGAAGATAGATGTTTTCATTTCTTTTGGTTAAATATCTAGAAGAGGAATTGCTAGGTAATCAGGTAATATAATTCTTTATCTGGTTGAGTTTAGTTCTATCATTTTGCTATTTGTTTCCTGTTTGTCCCATATGTTTTTTTGTTCCCCTGTTCCTCCTTTTATATCTTCTTTTGAGTTAACTAAATAATTTTTATAATTCAATTATAACTTCTCTATTGTTTTTTTATTATGTTTTTATGTTTGTTTTTGAGACAGAGTCTCACTCTGTTGTCTGGGCTAGAGTGCTGTGGCATCAGCCTGCTCACAGCAACCTCAAACTCCTGGGCTCAAGCAATCCTTCTGCCTCAGCCTCCTGAGTAGCTGAGACTACAGGCATGCACCACCATGCCCAGCTAATTTCTTCTATATATTTTTAGTTGGCCAATTAATTTCTTTCTATTTTCAGTAGAGACGGGGTCTCGCTCTTTTTCAGGCTGGTTTCAAACTCCTGACCTTGAGCGATACTCCCCACCTCGGCCTCCCAGAGTGCTAGGATTACAGGCGTGAGCCACCGCGCCTAGCCTATTCTGGACATTTCATATAAGTGAAATCATACAATAGGTGCCCTTTTGTATTTGACTTCTTTCACTTAGCATAATGTTTTCAAGGTTCATCCACATTGTAGCATATATCAGCACTCCATTCCTTTTTATGATTGGCTAATATTCCATTGTATGTATATACCACACTTTGCTTATCCATTCATCCATTGATGGATATTTGGGTTGTTTCCATCTTTACTAGAAACAGTGTTGCTCGTTGCATTATTTCTGAGTGGTTGCTCAGTAGGGAGCAATTTTCAAATGTTTAAGTTTCAGGTTACACTCCTAAAAAGTATTGACAGCTCCCAAAGAATTTCTATGTGGGCTGTATCTACCATAAATTAAACGAAAATAAAACTTTATTTTAACTAATTAAAATAAAATAAACCCATTACATGTTAACATAAGTGTTTTTTTATGTTAAAAATAGCTAGATTTCCCCCTTAAATTAGTGAGAAAATTTGCACTATTTTACATTTTTGCAAATGTCTCTAATTTCTGCCTTAGTAAAGGCAGATGAATTCTCAAGTCTGCCTCTGTATTCTGTCATGGATATGTTTTTTTGGTTAACATATAGGAAGAAAATCCAGCCTCACACAGATATGAGTTGGAAGTGGGAGGACCTTGAAGACTTCTTGAATGGGTTTTGGGGGCCTCCAAGGTCCTTGTACCTAAGTACTACTGCTCTAGGGATTACATCATACATCCTTCACTTTTCAGAGTCTACCTAGAGTTAATATTATACCACTCCATGTAAAACGTTAAGTACTTTGCAACTATATAGTTTCACTTGCCACTCCCAGTCTTTTTTGTGTATGTGTGAGATGGGGTCTCACTATGTTGCCCAGGCTGGTCTCAAACTTCTGGACTCAAGTGATCCTACCCCTTCAGCCTCCAGAGCCATTCCCATTCTTTGTAGGCATATACATGTATTACATAACATGGAGGATAAGAGCAACAAATAGAACTAACAATTGCAAAATTCTTTTGCTTTGAACTGTTAAATGCATTTTAAATAAATTGAGGGAAGCCAGGCATGGTGGCTCACATCTGTTATCCTAGCGTTTTGGGAGACCAAGTCAAAAAGATCGCTTGAGGCCAGGAGGTCAAGACCAGCCTGAGCAAGATCAAGACCCTGTCTCTACCAAAAATAGAAAAATTAAGGCCGGGCGCGGTGGCTCAAGCCTGTAATCCTAGCTCTCTGGGAGGCCGAGGTGGGCGGATCGTTTGAGCTCAGGAGTTCGAGACCAGCCTGAGCAAGAGCGAGACCCTATCTCTACTATAAATAGAAGGAAATTAATTGGCCAACTAATATATATAGAAAAAATTCGCCGGGCATGGTGGTGCATGCCTGTAGTCCCAGCTACTTGGGAGGCTGAGGCAGCAGGATTGCTTGAGCCCAGGAGTTTGAGGTTGCTGTGAGCTAGGCTGATGCCACGGCACTCACTCTAGCCTGGGCAATAAAGTGAGACTCTGTCTCAAAAAAAAAAAAAAAGAAAAAGAAAAATTAGCTGGGTGTGGTGGCAGTCCCAGCTCCCAGTCCCAGCTACTTGGGAGACTGAGGCTGAAGCTCACTCAAGCCCAAGAGTTGGAGATTGCAGTGAGCTACCATGGCACCACCGTACTCTAAACTGGGAAACAGAGTGAGACCCTGTCTCAATACAAATAAATAAATAAATAAATGTGCAAAAAGATAGCCTTTTATATTTATCCACATGCATACTTATCATTTCTGGTGTTCGTCATTTCTTCCTAAAGATTCGACTGTCTTTCTAGTTATATTTCCTGTCAGCCTCCAGAACTCCCTCTTGGTGTAGTCTGCTGGCAATAAACTCTCTTAGTTTTTATCTGAAAATGTTGCTTTGTCTTCATTCCTTGAATGATACTTTTGCTAGAGACAGAATTCTGTGTTGACAGGATTTTTTTTCTTTCAGCTCTTTAAAGACACTTTTCCACTGTCTTCTGGCCTCTTGTTTCTGATATAAAGTCAGCTTAAAATGGTCATGCTGGAGACTCAGACTTGTGGGGGGAGGGAGGGAAAGGGCATTTATTGAAACCTTAAAATCTGTACCCCCATAATATGCCGAAATAAAATAAATAAATAAAGTCAGCTTAAAGACAAAATTTTCTCTTGCTAAACTAGTGACTATCTCTTTAACATACTTTTTCAGTGTTACAGGTTAACAGTCTCTTGTCTCTTTCCTGCATCTTAAAAAAAAAAAAAAGCTTCCAAAGGTGGGAGGGAGGAGCCATGTGTCATATATATCATCATGTTTTTGTTTAAGGTTTGTGTTTTAAGGTTTAAGTCAGGACACTAGGCTTTTAGATGAGATGAGCCCCGATGTAGGTAACATTTAGAACTCAAATACTGAACAAGCTTCAGAACTTTGTGCCAGTTCTCTGCCTGCTCTGAGCCTGCACGTGAACAGCTGAGCATGGATGGAGAAAATCCCACGGTGCTAATCAGTCTCAGTTTAAATTGGTGACCTCAAATCTCAAATGAGCAGCCAGCAGGGTCAGCTAATCCCTAGTAAATCACCTTCTCTCTTTCAAGAGAGCAATTTCATCTCTGCATCCTACTGCATATTCACAGAGGAGACAGATGCATGAAGATGAGCACTCCCTTGCGTTCCCAGGCCTACAGCCACTGACCTTGACCTCCTTCTCTTATTACAATGGAAGAAGTGTCCCTCCATATGGCTATAGCCTATTCCTCTGCTTTCTACTGAGTTCCATCTCTGCAAATACTTAAAAACTTTGCTTCTGCAATAATCCTCTCATTCTCTTGCTTTATGAGTTTCTCCTCTGCACTAGATCACTCCCATCTGCATACAAACAAGCCTTAATCTTGCTCTTCTTAAAAATAAATAAATATACTCTAGAGATACGCCTGTAATCCTAGCACTCTGGGAGGCTGAGGCAGGCAGATTGCTCAAGATCAGGAGTTCGAAACCAGCCTGAGCGAGACCCTGTCTCTACTAAAAATAGAAAGAAAAGAATTGACCAACTAAAAATATATATACGAAAAATTAGCCGGGCATGGTGGCACATGCCTGTAGTCCCAGCTACTCGGGAGGCTGAGGCAGGAGGATCGCTTGAGCCCAGGAGATGGAGATTGCTGTGAGCTAGGCTGACACCACGGCACTCACTCTAGCCTGGGCAACAAAGTGAGACTCTGTCTCAAAAAAAAAAAAAAAATATATATATATATATATATATATTATGTGTGTGTGTGTATACACACACACACACACACACACACACACTCTGGAGAGCCCACAGTCCCTTCTGGCCTCTACTATATTTGTTCTGCTTCTCTTCCCTGCAAAATTCCTCCAGCATTGTCTATATGTTCTGTCTCCACCTTCTTGCCTCCCCTCCTCACTCACTCCAAGCGGGCTTTCCTTCCCACCATCCCAGTGAAACTACTCCCACCTTGCCCAATCCATTGGTTAGGTCTCCACTCTCTTTTTGCTCAGTGCTCAGCAGCACTAGACATGACTGGCCACTCCCTCCTTCTTGAATATGGTCTTCTCAAGCCTTTGGTGTGACCACACTCTTTCCAGTTTTCCTCCTGGCTCTGACTGACCTCTCCTGCAAGCATCCCCTATTCCAGCTCCTCAGGAAGCAGCCCAGGACCTGATCCACCTCCCTTCTCCTCCGTCCCGCTCTTCTTCTAGATGGTGGTTTTCTCATGTAGGACCGCCAATGTGCTCATGACCCCCAAATCTTGCCTGTGTGCACCAGACTTTCCCATCCAGCATCAAGTGACATCGCCACATAGATGTCTAATTTCAAACTTAACATGTTCAAAGCAAACTGTTTATTTCCCTCCCACAGACCTGCTGCTTCCCCAGGTTTTCCCAGCTCAGGGAATGGCACCACCACCTATCCCACTGTTCAGGTCAGAAACTTAGAAATTAGTCTTTTCCTCTTTCCCTGGATCCCATCCACATACAGCCTGAACCTAACCACTTCTTCTTGTCTCCACTGCTGCAATCCTGTCCATCACCTCTCTCCTGGGTGTCAACAACATCCTAACAGGCTTTCCTGCTTCCCCTCTTGTCCCCAGAGTCCATTTTCCCTCAGTAGAAAGATGCTTCAAAAGCATAAATCAGATCATGTCATTGACCTGCTTAGAATCCTCTAATGAAACACTTTATCTGTAAATATATGTTCCCTCTATCTCTGTCCTCTATAAAAATCTAGGAACAATGACCAACCCAGTAGTAATAAGCATCCCTGGCACGTAGATTGTAGCTGTGAAATACCATTTCCCACTAAAAGTAGCCAGGACTTAGTAAATAGCTGCTTCCACGTCTGGGGCAAGAAATGGACAAAAAGGGCCCAAAATATCTTGTCATAACAGAAACTATCAAAGAGTACTAGAGTCACATCAAAAGGACTCAGAAGCCAAATCAAAAAGGTTCCCATGGACCAAAGATGGGACAGTTGAAGCTTTAATGGAGATAGCACTGTGATTGCAATGGATTGAAACCATCAAATATGCTGAAATCCATGAGTTCACAATGATACTGAAAATATGATAGTAGCTCACCTTTGAAGGGTGGTAGGAAACAAATTCATTATCTTCAACACTGATAATTAAAGAGGAAAAATTAAGCATTTAGCTTTTTCTACATTAACCATATCATTGCTTAACAAATAATAGATTAGGGGGAGCATCTCTTCATAAAAAGACTCCAACTAATAAATGAAAAAGAGATGATAGAATTAGAATTATCACCATGCTACAACCTCCAGTGGATTACCAGGCATAGGCATTATGGTATCAGTGGCTGCTAAAATCACAGCAAGACAGACAACCAAACATTAATGTACCCTCTGATGAAAGACCATCTGCCGTCTTGCCAAAGGGATCCAAATTTGTGTCTAATCAAATCTCTACATCCAGATGCTAATTTGCATGAAATAGAGAAGACAGAGGAACATGCTGAATGTGAGCTGAATGCTGAATATGCAGTCAGCAAAAACTTAGACTGTGGAAAACTCTACAAGTCAAACCTCCCTGGTTCTGCATTGTAAGGAAAAAAAGAGGATGAAAAGGGAACCTATAAATCAAAAGACTTAAAACACAAAGTCAATTTTTTAAAAAAAACTGTGTAAAACGATAATGTCTAAGTATGTCCATTTGGGTGATGTACTATAAGGAAATGCAAAGCAGTGATTCCTATGAAAGTCAGGGTAGTGTTCACCTTTGGAGAAGGAAGGTGGTTGGGGTTGAGGCAGAGTCCATGGAGGGCTCCTGGGGGGATGCAAAATCCTATTTCATGGCCTTGGGTAGTGGATACAAGAAAGTTTGCCTTCTAATAATTAATCCATATATTTGTTTTGCTTGATTTTCTACATCTTTGTTTTATTGTATGATTTTTTTTAAAGTTAAAAAAAAAAAAAAAAACACCTCTAATGCAGGATTTGGCAAACTTTTTTTAAAGGGCCTGACAGTAAATATTTTAGGTTCTGCAGGCCAAGAGGCAAAATCGAGAATGTTATGTAGGTATTTGTATAACCATTTAAAGTGTGGGGTGTTTTGTTTTATTTTGTAGACAGGCTCTTGCTCTGTCGCCCAGGCTGGAGTACAGAGGTGTGATCAGAACTCACTGCAGCCTTGAACTCCCGCGCTCAAGTGATCCTCCTCCTGCCTCAGGCTCCTGAGTAGTTGGGACTACAGGCCCGAGCCACTAGGTCCAGCTAAAATTTTTTTTAACTGTTATCATTTGTAGAGACGGGGGTCTTACACTCCTGACCTCAATCGATCCTCCCTCCTCGGCCTCCCAAAGTGCTGGGATTACAGGCGTGAGCCACTGCGCGGGTGCCCCCACTACAGTATTTAAAAATGCACAAGGATAAAGCCCCTGGCGTTGTGACCCTCCGGGGTCCACTCATCCTTGAATTCCCGATCCCGGGCGGCTCCCACCCGGCCATAGGCGCGCCCCGATGCCTTCGCCGGGTCCCCACGAGCGCCGCTCCCTCCGCGCGCTGGCCCGCAGCAACCTCCGCGTCGCTAAGCAACAGGCGGACGCAGCCGCCACCCTCTCTCCCCCAAGGCGCCGGGGAGGAGGGGGGGTCCGCGAGCACGCACGCGCACCGCCAGCCCCTGGCCCCACCCAGGGCCCCGGGCGGGCGCCGCTCCCAGGAGAAAGGGGGGCACTTAAGGGCACCCACGGCCTGGGCGTGGGCAAAAGAACGATTCCTAACGCCTGTGTCCAGCGTCTCCTCCAAGTCCTCTACTACATCGCAGTCCCTCAAGCTGTGCTCTAGTGGACTAGCAGCAGCGACAGCATCACATGGGAGCCTGCAAGAAGTGCACAATTTCGACCCCACCTCGCACCTGCGGAACCACTGTCTGCATTTTGAACAAGAACCCGGGAGATCTCTATGCATGTCAACGTTTGACAGGCGTTGGTTGCTTTCACAACCCACATGGGGCAATGCCACAAATAAATACATCAAAGCAGGAACGCCCCTTGTAGGTAGGGTGAATTTTTAACTTAGACGCTGAAAGAGAACCTTTATGATGTATAAGAGGAAATTCCCACCGCTGAGTTCCCTAAGTTCGGTAAGGGCGAAAATTCCTTCTGTCTTCTCTGACCATCAGTTCAGGACAGAATGCATCATTGACCTCTAGTTCCTGCTCTCGAAGCTAACGGGGGAACCAGAAAAGACAATTTCCACTCCCAGAATAAAAGTGTCGCTTCTTTCAAACAAGGTGAAAAAGGGGTCTCAAAGAATGGGTGCCTTGGACCTGCCAAGAAGACAAGTAGGTCAACTGGCAACATAAGGGAAATCCCAGTTCCAGGGAAGACAGAGCACCACTGTCTTTAACAACAGTGTGAGCACCAAAACGGTGCTCACATAACCCAGCTGAATAGCTCCCAGGAAACAGACCCCGTTTGCATTTGAAACGCCAAAATGAAATTCCTACAACTCCTAAGGCAGTGGATCAGTGCTCCTGAGAGAATTTCACAGGTCAGTAACTTCCCTGTCTGGTGAGTTGTCTCCACCTCCATCTATCTTGGGAAGCTGCAGAACTTAAATTTAACTTCCTCATCAGATGACAGTGGCAGACCAGAATAGACACATCCCAGTCCTACAAGAATCACTTTGCTTCACTGGGAAACACTAAAAAAAAGAGATTGACTCACCAAAGAACATCACTTGTTTTTTTTTTTTTTTTGTTTTTCTTTTAATTAGCCAGTCAAATTTACCAGTGGGAGTTTGTGTGCCAACTTTAGTGACACTAATGTTAATAAATTCTGATAACCCACTACCATCGGACCAGCCAGAACATCACATTTAAAGAAAAGAAAATGATCATTTTTTTTTTAATGGCAAGGACAAAATAATAAGATGGAAGAAAAACGTACTTCAGACAGAAAACAACTAAAATTTTTTTTCTAAAAATCCACAGTACATGATACAACACATATGAACCTTGACATTATGTTAAGGGAAAGAAGCTAGTCACAAAGGACCACAAATTATAAGATTCCATTTATATGAAATGACCAGAATATGCAACTCTGCAGAGACAGAAAATAGATTAGTGGTGGCCGGGGCCTAGAAGGGATGAGGGCATTGGGGGTTAATGGCTAAAGGATTCCAGGTTTCTTTTGGAGATAAGGAAAATGTTCTAAAAGTTATTGTGGTGATGGATGCACACCTTTATGAATATACTAAAAACCATACAAAGTATAAAATTGTGTACTTTAAATGTGTGAATTGTATGGTATGTAAATTATATTTCAATAAACCTGTTTTAAAAAAATCCATGGCTCCACACAAGATCCACATTAGTCTAAAACATGGTGTTCCTGCACCAAGACTCTCTGGGCAAAATGTGAAAAAAAAGTTGATGTCAGAACTGGGTAGAGGCTCTGCTAGGTTTATATAGCAACACACTCCCTTCTCAGTTTGGGAAAGAATTTCACAGTCTTGTCTCAAGATCATCAGTCTCACAGAAATCCCCATCTGGCTGTAGGTTCCTGTTCCAGAAACACTGGAAAAACCAGAAAAACCAAAACAGGCAAAACACACTTTCAAAACAACACCTTTAATCTGTGTGGGCAAGGGGAGAAACAAGGGGTCATGGGACAGACATTAATAGACTCTGTCAGAATAGGAAGTTGAGAATTTACCACTGCTATAGGAATGCAAGTCCAAAGTAGACCACACATTCCCCAAAGAAATCATGTTTCAAAAGTCCTCAAATAACATAACATACAAAGATTGATGGCTAAAAGACCACCTGGATGGCTAAGGCCTTCTCAGTGGCCACACTGACCTCAGCCAGGCTACCCCTATTGAGCTTTAACCTTGACAAATTCTCTTCTCTCTTCCCCAGTCTGTTTTTTTGTTTGTTTGTTTGTAGACAGGGTCTCTCTCTGTTGCCTGGGCTGAAGTGCAGTGGTGGTGTTGTAGCTCACTGCAACCTCAAATTCCTCAAGTGATCCTCCTGCCTTGACCTCCCAAGTAGCTGCAACTACAGACACACACCACCATGCCTGGATCTCACTATGTTGCCCAGGCCAGTCTCTAACTCCTGGCTTCAAATGATCCTCCAGCCTTAGCCTCCCAAAGTGCAGAGATCACAGGCATGAGCCACAGCACCTGGTCTTCCCGATGTGTTTAATTTCCCAAACCAAGGGTACAAAGCAGGGGTCCTCAAACTTTTTAAACAGGGGGCCAGTTCACTGTCCCTCAGACTGTTGGAGGGCCAGACTATAGTTTAAAAAAAACTATGAACAAATTTCTATGCACATTGCACATATCTTATTTTGAAGTAAAACAACAAACAGGCAAAAACACCCGCATATGGCCCGTGGGCCATAGTTTGAGTACACCTGGTACAGAGAATTAGGTGAATCCCCGTGAGGATCCTGGCTGCACCTACAGGGCCTGCGTTGGCTGCAGGGTTTGTAACAGCTACAGCTGTCACCATGGAAAGACAGAAGGGGGAGGTGGGACAGGTATGTCTCTTACCCTAAAGCAAAAACACACAAAACCTTAGAGCATTAGGAGGATTAGAGAGAGAGATCTCTGTAGCTGTCAGCCAACAGTTTGGTCTTGCCTGACACCCTGGATTCTCTGTAATCGTCAGGCAAATTAAAAGACAAAATGTTGGCCAGACGTGGTGGCTCACGCCTGTAATCTTAGCATTTTGGGAGGCCGAGGCAGGAGGATCACTCAAGGTCAGTAGTTCGAAACCAGCCTGAGCAAGGGCAAGACCCCGTCTCTACTACAAATAGAAAGAAATTAATTGGCCAATTAAAAATATATAGAGAAAAAATTAGCCGGGCATAGTGGTGCATGCCTATAGTCCCAGCTACTCAGGAGGCTGAGGCAGAAGGATTGCTTGAGCCCAGGAGTTTGAGGTTGCTGTGAGCTAAGCTGACACCATGGCACTCTAGCCCAGGCAACGGAGTGAGACTCTGTCTCAAAAAAAAAAAAAAAAGACAAAATGTTCTCAAGCAATTAATAAAGCGGATGCCGTTTGGCTTCTGTGTCTTCTATAGACTCCCTAAGGACAAAACGGCTATCTCTGATGCCAAGGACAAAGGGCACTGGCAAGTGCCTAGAACAGTGCCTAGCACATAGTAGGCATTCAATAAATATTTGTTGAATTTCTCTTGAATGAATGCTGACATTCCCTTGGCATACTCTGCCTTTTTTCCTCACCCTAAGAAAAGAGATGAAACACACACACACACACACACACACACACACACGCACGCACTAAGTTGAACCCATACCTGTTCATTGCAACCCCATTTGTGACCTTGCAAAATCAATATGCATAAAAATTACTGCTAAAATACAGATTCCAGTGGGCAGGGCATTTCGTTAATTGTGTTACTAATGTACCCTAAACGCCTAAGATAATGCCTGGCACATAGCAGGTCCTCAATGAATATTTGTTTAATACCGAGTGAATTAAGGTCCTATGATGATGTGCCAGGCGCAGTGCTAGGCGACTTCAGCTGGTGTCCTCTTCCCAATCACTTCCACCCAGGCGGCGTCGGCCTCCCTGAGTCCTCCTATCGCCAGGGGCCGCTGTAGGAGACGCCTGGATTCCTTCCCACGTCACTCTTTGACCTCGAAGTCACTGCCCGGAGCTAAGATGGCAGCGTCGGTGGCAGCTGCAGCCGCGCGGCTGCGGCGGGCCATTCGAAGGTCGCCTCCATGGCCGGGCCCCAGCCGCCGGCCGATCTCATCCGAGCCCCCTCCAGCCCAGGCCTCAGCCGTGCGGGACGCCTTCCTGAGCTTCTTCCGGGACCGCCATGGCCACCGGCTGGTACCCTCCGCTTCCGTGAGGCCCCGCGGAGACCCCAGTTTGCTTTTCGTCAACGCAGGCATGAACCAGGTTGGGGCGGAGTCGTACTGATCGGGGGCGGGGTTTGTGAGTTTTCCGGTGAGAACGGCGCTGCGGGATTGGGCGAAAGAAGCAAGGGGCGGAGCTCGTAGATTTTGCGGAAAGAAGGCGGAGCGTGGTTGGGTAAAATGATTGGGGGCGGGGCTCGGGGTATATATAGTTAGGGTTTGAGGAGGCCTTGACGTGAGCTGAATTTATGGGCTGGGATTGGTTATAGGTCCAGGAATGGCGAGTGTGGGGGCAAACTGGTGGGGGAAGTCTAGTTTCATTTATTCATTCTTTAAATAAAGATAACTCATTCTTTAAATAAATGTTTACTGAGCACCTCCTATATGATAGGTACTGTTCTCTAACCACTTACTTTCTCTAGACTTCCTTGTCCTTGTCTGTAAAATGCAGGGAGAAGGTGGCGGGCTAAGTTAACCTCAGAGGCTGCCCGAGGTCTCTACTAAATGTGGTCTCAGTTTTGTACCCTGAAGTTACTGGGTGTATTTGAAGAAGCTGAGATGGAGGATGCCAGTTTTGAATGCTCTGTTTCCAGTTACCAACACATTCTTCCTTCTTTTACCTTGCCGATTTTACTAGCAGAGGGTCTGTGATTCATGATTTATTTGTCCCTTCTCTGACCGCCACACACCAGAGGTGGCTGTCCCTAGGTTCCCAGGTTGCCCCCGTAGACCAAGACCACATTGGACTCTCAGGAACACATAGTCAGCCTTCAGTCTGAACAGCCATCCCTCTCCCCACTCCCCACCTTTCCCTTCTCTGAGGAACTGAGATATTCCTCTCTGCCTCCCCACTTCTTGTGGCTCCAGTTCAAGCCAATCTTTCTGGGCACTGTGGACCCACGAAGTGAAATGGCAGGCTTCCGACGGGTGGCCAACAGCCAGAAATGTGTGAGAGCTGGAGGACGCCACAGCGACCTGGAAGATGTGGGCCGAGACCTTTCCCATCATACCTTCTTTGAGATGCTCGGCAATTGGGCCTTTGCGGGTGAATATTTTAAGGTGAGTCTGTAGGGAGCTCTGGAGTTAACAAATGGTTGAAATGGTCAGTGATCAGCCAAGAAAGGAGTCGAGGTTAGTCCTGTCGTCACTCTCCTGTCTGCTTAGGCGGGGCCCCATACCAGATATCAAGGCGTTGTGCTAGTTGAGGGTGTGTAAGAGGAATTTATCTCACTTCCCTGCCTGGCTTGTAAGTCCCTTGAGGGCAGAGACTGTGCCTCCTGGGGAGTGGCTGATCAAAAATTATATGGATAAATGATCAGACAGTAATGCTAACTTCCTAACTGGAGTTAAAGGTTACCCTAGGCTAGAGCGGGTAGAGGTTTTCATGGAGAAGGTGGGACTTGTTCTGGGACTTGAAAGAAGATAGGATTTAGAAGAGGGGGAAAGCTTTCTGGGCAGGGAAAAACCAAAGAGGCAGAAATGGTCATGGATTATTCTGGGAACAAGATGGGCAAGAGGAATGGTTTTGTCTTAAGCTGAGGACTGAACTCACATGGCTTGATTGGCACTTCAGTGGGGCCTCCCTCTCATGCGCCTTCCTCTCTCCACCCCGTGCTGGTTTCTGCTGCAGGAGGAGGCTTGCAGCATGGCCTGGGAACTGCTCACTCGGGTCTATGGGATCCCTGAGGACAGGCTCTGGGTCTCCTACTTTGGTGGTGACCCCAAGGCAGGGCTGCACCCAGACCTGGAAAGCAGGGACATCTGGCTTAGCTTAGGGTAAGTCAACCCCCTCCTTATGTCCACTGCCAGAGGACAGAAAGACTAGAAAATAGAGATACCAGCACCGGTCCTCAGAGTCTCAGCATATCCCAGGATACTGTGGGGCCAGCCCTTTTCCTCTTGCTGAGCTGGGACTTGAAGGAGGGGCTCTCATGGCAAAAAGGGTCACAGCTTCTGGGTCTGTCCATCTCCCACCACTCACCTGCCTTTCTCCCCAGGGTGCCTGCCAGCCGTGTGCTTTCCTTCGGCCCCCAAGAGAACTTCTGGGAGATGGGGGATACTGGCCCTTGTGGGCCCTGTACCGAGATCCATTACGACCTGGCTGGTGGGGTGGGAGCCCCCCAGCTGGTCGAGCTTTGGAATCTGGTCTTCATGCAATACAACAGGTAACAGGGTTCTGAAGCAGGAGGAGAATCCCTAGCTGGAAGTGGAAAAGGTGGCAGTCAGAGGTCTCAGATCCATTTCTTATAATGACAAACACTTAAATGGTGCTTACTATGTGCCAGGCACATTCCTAAGCACTTTTCACATAATAACTGGTTTAATCCTAGTCTTTGCCTGTGACAGTTTAAACAAGTCACTGCTGCTCTCTGTCCTCTTCTCATATGATAGAGTTGAACTTGATGATCTCTGGGATTTCTTCTCTCCTTGATATGTCTCTTTCTAAGGGCAAAGAATTCTGTCCCAGAAGGGGATGTCTGGGTTCCAGGCAAGGGCCTGAGTAAGGGATGAGGGTAGATATAGCCCTTTATGAGAAAGGACAGGACCCAAGGCCATCATCATGTGATGTTGGGGGAGGGGAGCACACTGCCTGTCTGGTTCCTCCCACTGTCAGCCCCCTTGGGCCTCTCCTCATGCCTCTACTCCTGCCCCTGCACACCTTCCCCTGGCCAGAGAGGCAAACGGAAGCCTACAGCCCCTGCCCCAGCGGCACGTGGACACAGGAATGGGCCTGGAGAGGCTGGTTGCTGTGCTGCAAGGGAAACTCTCCACCTACGACACTGACCTCTTTTCCCCACTGCTCAACGCCATACACCAGGTGAGCCTGCCTCTTCCCTTCCAGAAACCCCTGTGACCCCCTGTCACCAGCACTTGGCCCCATTGCTTTCCATCTTTGTTGAGAATCCAAAGTGTTCCCAGCATCTGGGGATAGTAACCACCCAAGGATCCCAGGGTGTCAGGCATGAGACTGGGATTCATCGCTCATTACTTAACGTTGCTCCTGACCCATTCCCTCCTTCGCTTATTCAAAAACATATGTGTTGGCCGGGCGCTGTGGCTCAAGCCTGTAATCCTAGCTCTCTGGGAGGCCGAGGTGGGCGGATCGTTTGAGCTCAGGAGTTCGAGACCAGCCTGAGCAAGAGTGAGACCCCATCTCTACTATAAATAGAAATTAATTGGCCAACTAAAATATATATAGAAAAAATTAGCCGGGCATGGTGGCGCATGCCTGTAGTCCAGCTACTTAGGAGGCTGAGGCAGGAGGATGGCTTGAGCCCAGGAGTGTGAGGTTGCTATGAGCTAGGCTGACGCCACGGCACTCAGTCTAGCCTGGGCAATAAAGTGAAACTCTGTCTCAAAAACAAAACAAAACAAAAAAAAACATATGTGTTGAGTGCCTACTTTGCATTAAGTTCTTTGTGCTTGGTACAGAAGACACAGCAGTAAATGGAAAAGAAATCATGGAAATTACATTCTAGCATGAGAGATAGGCAGTAAATAAATGTGTTAAAGAACAAGATAGTAGCTTACAGATTGTGAACAGGCAGTAAACATGGGTGATAATAATTAGGAGAAATGGGATAAGAGGAATTTTAGAAAAGGTGTTTGGGGAAGGCTCACCAAGGAGAAGACCTTTGAGCTAAGACCTGAAAGAGGAAGACTAAGCCACAGGAAGCTCATTCCAGGCAGAGGGCACAGCAGGTACCAAGGCCTTAAGGCAGGAAAGGGTTTGACATGGTCAAGAACAAAAAGGCAGGCAGCCAGCTAAGGTAGAATACAGAAAATGTAGTTGGAGTGAATGCCAGTTAGCTTTTGCTGCATAACTAACCACCCTAACACTCGGTAGCTTAACCCTTTGCACTCGGATGTTGAGTGTGGATAATGTCGAGTGGATAATGAGAAAAAAGCAAGCGAGTGCAAAGGCTTAAACCAACAACCACTTATTTAGCTCATGAGTCTGAGGATAGCAGTTTAGGCTGGGCTCAGCTGGGTCATTCTTTTGGTCTTGTGTGAGCTCAGTCATATATCTGTGGTCAGCTGCAAGGCAGCTCTTCTTTTTTTTTTTTTTTTTTTTTTAAGGCAGCTCTTCTGAGGGTTGGCTTGCTGTCAGTTTGGGAATTGGGGGAGACTGGGCATGTGTCTGTCATCGTCCTGCTGGCTATCCTGGGCTCACCCGTATCACAGCTGGGCAAGCTTCCAAGAAGGAGAGCAGAAGCTTAGGCTCAGAACAGTGTTGTTTCCACTATATTCTGTTGGCCAAAGCAAGTCACAAAACCAGCACAGATTCAGGGAATGGAGAAATAGATTCTATCCCTTGGTGGGAAGCAGCTGTAAAGTGCTTGCAAAGTGGCGTATGCACAGGAAGTGCAAAGTGGCATGTGCTCGGGAAGGGACCACTTTTGGCAAACAATCTACCATAGAGAGGAAGGCAGGAGTCCAATCTTAAGGGGCCTTGAAATCCAAAGTGGGGCTTTCATTCAAAGTGTGGTGAGAAGGGCTCTAAGTGGGGGCGGGGGACATGATCTAAGGTATACTTTTAAAACCTCCTCCTATTGCTATGTGGAGGATGAGCTGGGGGGACACGAGTGTAGAAGCTGAGAATCCAATTGGGAGGCTATTATCAGTCCAGGCAAGAGGCCGTAGGGTATGGCTTCAGCTGGTGAAGCAAATAACCCACTGATAGATTGGATGGGGAGGGGAAGAAATCAAAGCCGTCTCCCAGGTTGTGGACTTCAGCAACACATCGAATGACACAACTGCTTACTGAGATGGGGAAGCTCGGGGAAGAGACAGATGTGGAGCTGGGCGAATCGAGCGCTCTATTTGGAGCACTGATATATGCAGCCTTCTGCCATGCCCCCCATAAAGACGGTGGAGGCTGGAGAAGGTAGTGGGAACTCTTGGAGTGGGACAGGCCTGGTTTAAATCTCAGATCTGCTCGTGGTGAGTGGTGTGGACTCCTCTCACTTAATTCCTCTGACCTCGGCCTCCTGCTCTTTAAAACAAGGCTAGTAATACCTCCCAGAACCAGCTGTTTAGGGGTTGGATGTCACGTTGGGCAAGTACCTGCCCCATTCTGATGGTAAAAATTCAGTAAATGGTCACAGGGATGGTGATTGTTAGTACCCACGGTGAGCCTGCGAGGGCCGGGACTGGTCCCCCATCTGTGAGCCTTCTCAGCCTGCAGGCCAGACTGGCATGGCCGTTCTGGGTGCGGTTGGCTTTGGGGCTGAGGCCTTAAAGGTGATAAAGAGAATCGTCCTGGGCCAGGTCAGGCAGGGCCTGCAGCATGTCTCCTTCTCTCCTGCTTTCAGGGCTGCGGGGCTCCCCCTTACTTGGGCCGGGTAGGGGAGGCAGACGAGAGGCGCACAGACATGGCTTACCGCGTGGTGGCAGACCACATCCGCACACTCAGCGTCTGCATCGCCGACGGAGTCCTCCCTGGGATGTCAGGCGCCCCGTGAGTCTGGAAGGGCTACGGAGAAGGCGGGGGCTGCTGGGCATTGCAGGGGCGAGGAGGGAAGGAAAAGCAGAGTTGGGTGGGGTTGAGCTGGTAGGAGGGATGGGGAGGAGAGAGTTTGAGGGTGGGAGCATGCACTCTGGACTTTGTCCTCCCCACTCCCCATTTTGCTGACCAGGGGCTGCCGGGGGCTCACGTCTGGGCTCTGAACCCCTCCAGGCTGGTTCTGCGTCGCATCCTCCGTCGCGCTGTGCGGTTCTCCGCGGAGGTCTTGCAGGCCCCACCCGGCTTCCTGGGCAGCCTGGTGCCTGTCGTGGTGGAGACGCTGGTAAGCGCAGAGCCTCTGGGCCTCCTGGCACTCGGGGAGCCTACTGCTGAGCCCAGATAGCTCCCCCAGGCCGGGCACCAGGGCTCCGCACTGTGAGTGTCTAGCCAGCATCCTGTCCGTAGCCTGAGAAAGCTGTACTTGCTCACAAGAAACAGGGGGTCTTCCAGAGCCTCCTTGCCCAACCTGCTGAGACTTTGACCTTGGGACATCCTTCTGCCTATACCCCACCCCACAGGGAAACTGATTCCCCATTTGGGTCCCTCCCCCTGTCCCTCAGTGCGTCTGAGCCTCCAGGGCAGGTGTCCTTGGGGAGGCCCTGGGTGGGGAGGTGGAGAAGGGGCTGGTCGCCTTCCACACCTCCTCACCCCTCGCCACGTCCCCAGGGAGAGGCTTATCCGGAACTGCAGAAGAACTCAGCCCAGGTACTGGGTTTGGGGAGCAGGGAGGGGCTGACGGGAGAGTTGTGGAGGGAGGCCCTCCCTCCAAGGAGACCCAGCTCCACTTCTGCCACGCACGGGTTCAGATAGCCAGCCTGGTGTCGGAGGACGAGGCGGCCTTCCTGGCCTCCCTGCAACGGGGTCGGCGGATCATCGATCGGACCGTGAGGCGCCTGGGGCCTTCAGATGTGTTCCCTGGTGAGTGGGCTACCGAGCCTGTGCTCGAGGGGCTTGCCCCCACCCAGTGCTCCTCCCTCCCCGTACTCGACCCACCAACACCCAGACCCCTCTGTGGCAGGAACACCACCCTGCCTGTCCCCACTCCCACGCTGCCCAGCTAGCCCTGCCTCTGCCCCCTGTCCCTGCTTTCCCAGATTGGCTTCGTGGCTAGACTGAAGCCATGTGCCCAGGGAGTACCCTGGACTACCCAGGGTAGTCCAGGCTTTGGGTCATGAAGCCTGAAAGTGATTCCACTTCTGGGACTCCCCGCTATGGGGAGGGGGCATTTGTGCTGGCATCCGGTGGCTTCCCTGTGGTTAGAAAAACCCTGGCCTTAATTCTCCCCTCCCCTCTGCAACATTCTTTGTCTTCCTTCCTCAAAGCTGAAGTGGCCTGGTCCTTGTCGCTGTCTGGGAACCTGGGGCTCCCCCTGGACCTGGTGGAGCTGATGCTGGAGGAGAAGGGGGTGCAGCTGGACACTGCCGGGCTGAAGCGGCTGGCCCAGGAGGAGGCCCAGGTACAGGCCGGGGCACCCCGATGCTGGGCTCTGCTGGGGCACATCAGCCCCTTCCCCAGCCCTGAGCTCCTGGGGGAAGAGCTGCAGCCATTGGGAGGAATCAAGAGGCTGACACAGGGTCTGTCCCCTCAACTATGAAGGTGATAGGACAGGCTTTCCAAAACCTCAGGCCACAGCTCGTAGAGAGGAACTCTAGCCGGCAATGGGCTAAATAGAAGAGCAGACACCAGCACAGCATCCTAGAGGGGGGCCTCCAGGGGCAGCAGTGGGCAGGGAGCCCTGAGCATGAGGCACCATCACGGAGGGTGGTTCACCAGCCGGCCCAGGGTCTCTAGCAGCTGGCCAAGCTCAGAGGTCTTCTTCCAGACAGGGCTGCAGGGTGCACACAGCTGTGTGACAGGGACAGGGCTCTGTGAGGCTCAGTGCGGTTGCATTCTCTGTGCACTCTTCCATACACACGCCCGTCCCACAGCATCGGGCACAGCAGGCTGAGCCAGTTCAGGAGCAGGGACTGCAGCTTGACGTCCACGCGCTGGGGGATCTGCAGCACCGAGGGGTGCCCCCAACCGACGACAGCCCCAAGTACAACTACTCTCTGGGACCCAACGGG
>VSMD01065969.1:0-41593 GCA_008750895.1 Mirza zaza
GAGTACTATTCAGCTCTAAGAAACAATGGTGATATAGCACATCTAATATTTTCCTGGTTAGAGCTGGAACCCATACTACTAAGTGAAGTATCCCAAGAATGGAAAAACAAGAACCACATATACTCACCAGCAAACTGGTATTAAATGAGCAGCACCTAAGTGGACACATAGGTACTACAATAATAGTGTATTGGACAGGGGGACGGGGGGGGATGGGTAGATACATATATAATGAGTGAGAAGTGCACCGTCTGGGGGATGGTTATGCTGGAGACTCAGACTTGTGGGGGGAGGGGGGGAAAGGGCAGTTATTGAAACCTTAAAATCTGTATCCCCATCATATGCCGAAATAAAAAAAAAATAATTATTAAAAAAAAAAAGAAATCACCATATAATAATTTTAGTTTTGAAAACGTTAGTAAAATAAATTATTATTTAATCAAAGTGTTTGGTCAGATAGGATAATTAGTCAATATAAAAATGAAAAAATCTTTTCTTGGTTTAAAAACTAGGTTATCTGAAATCAAAACTTCCATGCCAGACTTCTTTTGGCTTCCATTTGCTTGAAATACTGATTTCCACCACTTAACCTTTAGTCTATATGCATCCTTGCAGGCTAGATGAGCTTCCTGAATACAGCAGATACTTGGATTGTATTTTTTTTTATCCATTCAGCCATCCTATGTCTCTTGAGTGGGGAGTTAAAGCCATTCACATTTATTGAGAGAACTGATAAGTGGGGCAAATTTCTGTTCATCCTGCTGGGTTGGATTTCATTGCTTTGTTTTCTCACTTGAGCCATTGTGGTATCTGGTTTTTAATGTTTAGCTTTGAGTGCTTTTATATTCACAATTGTTTATTCTGCTGATCCATGTATAGCACTGTTTTGAGTACTTCTTGCAGGGCTGGTCTTGTCTTGGTGAATTCCCTCAGTCTTTGCTTATATCAGAATGTGTTTATTTTTCCTTCATATACAAAACTTAATTTTGCAGGGTACAGGATTCTAGGCTGGCCATTATTCTGTTTCAGAAGAGTAAGAATGGGGCCCCAGTCATTCCTTGCTTGTAAGATTTCAGTTGAGAAGTCTGACGTTGCTCAGATCTGCTTTCCTTTGTATGTAACTTGCTTCTTTCACCTTAAAACTGGTAGAAGGACCTCTTTAATTGATACTTTGGTCGGTCTGATGACTAAATGTTGTGGTGTCTTCCTGTTTGCATTGAATCTCCCAGGGGTCCTTTGAACTTCTTTTATTTTTATTTTTAATTTTTTAGGCATATTACAGGGGTACAAATGTTAAGGTTACGTATATCACCCTTGCCCCCCCGCCTTGAGGCAGAGCTTCAAGTGTAACCATCCCCCATATGGTGGTCATCCCACTCATTATGTATGTGTATAACCGCCCCCTCACCCTACCTGCTGGACACCCGATAAATGTTATTCCTATATATCCACTCACGTGTTGATGAATTAATACCAATTTGTTGGTCATTCTTATTTTTCCATTCTTGGGATACTTCACTTAGTAGATGGGTTCCAGCTCTATCCAGGAAAATATAAGAGGTGCTATATCACCGTTGTTTCTTATAGCTTAATAGTACTCCATGGTATACATATACCACATTTTATTAATCCACTCATGTATTGATGGGCACTTGGGTTGTTCCCACATGTTTGCAATTGTTCATTGTGCTGCTATAAACATTCTAGTGCAGGTTTCTTTTACATAGACTATCTTTTGTTCTTTTGGGTAGATGTCCAGTAATGGGATTGCTGAATCAAATGGTAGATCCACTTGTATCATATTAAGGTATCTCTATATTGCTTTCCACAGAGGTTGAACTAGTTTGCAGTCCCACCAGCAATGTAGGAGAGTTCCTATCTCTCCACATCTGCTCCAACATTTATTATTTTGAGACTTGTTAATAAAAGCTATTCTCATTGGAGATAATTGATATCTCATTGTGGTTTGATTTGCATTTCCCTGATGATTAGAGAGTTTGAGCACTTTTCATATCTTTGTTGGCCATTATTCTATCTTCTTGTGCTTTGATATCTAGATTTTAGCAACATACTGGGAAACCAGGATAGCCACATGTAGTAGACAGAAGCAGGATACACACTTACAACCTCTCACAAAAATCAAATCATGCTGGGTAATAGATTTAAACCTAAGGTATGAAACTATTAGAATTCTAGAGGAACACATTGGAAATACTCTTCTAGACATTGGCCTAGGGAAAGAATTCATGAAGAAGAACTCTAAGGCAATCACAGCAACAACAAAAATAAATAAATGGGACCTGATAAAACTAAAAAGCTTCTGCACAGCCAAAGAAACAGTCATGAGAGCAAACAGACAACATACAGAATAGGAGAAAATTTTCATATGCAACACGTCCGATAACAGGCTGATAACTAGAATCTATTTAGAACTCAGGAAAATCAGCAAGGAAAAATCAAACAACCCTATCAAAATGCGAGCAAAGAACATGAACAGAAACTTTTCACAAGAAGACAGAATAATGGCCAACAAATATATTAAAATACACTCAACAAAATAATCATCAGGGAAATGCAAATCAAAACTGCAATGAGATACCACTTATCTCCAGTAAGAATAGCCTTTA
Source organism: Mirza zaza (assembly GCA_008750895.1). NCBI lineage: Eukaryota > Metazoa > Chordata > Mammalia > Primates > Cheirogaleidae > Mirza > Mirza zaza. The sequence continues at coordinate 2,628 of VSMD01065969.1, forward strand.
TCAAAAAGTCCCCAAACAATAAATGTTGGTGTAGATGCATAGAGATAGGAACATTCTTACACTGCTGGTGGGACTGCAAACTATTTCAACCTCTGTGGAAAGCAATATGGAGATACCTTAAAGCAATACAAGTAGATATACCTTTTGATCCAGCAATCCCACTACTGAACATCTACCCAAAAGATCAAGTAACACTCTACAAAAAAGACACTTGCACCTGAACGTTTATAGCAGCATAATTCACGATTGCAAAGTTGTGGAAACAACCCATGTGCCCATCAATACACGAGTGGATTAATAAAATGTGGTATATCTATATCATGGAGTACTATTCAGCTTTAAGAAACAATGGTGATATAGCACTACTTGTATTTCCTGGATAGAGCTGGAATCCTCTCTACTAAGTGAAGTATCTCAAGAATGGAAAATCAAGCACTACATGTACTCACAAGCAAATTGGTATTAAGTGATCAACTCTTAAGTATATATCTAGGAATAACATTTATCAGGTATCAGGCAGGTGGGAGGGTGGCAAAGGGGATGGGTATGTACATACATAATGAGTGAGATGCACACAGTCTAGGGGATGGTCACACTTCAAGCTCTGACTCAAGGGAGTAGGGGGGCATGGGTAATATGCATAAACATAACATTTGTACCCCAATAATATGCTGAAATATAAAAAAGGAAAAAAAATAAACAAAAAAATAGTAATGCCCCAAACTTCAAAATATACTTTGTATGGAAGAAGATTTTTGAATAAAACTTCAAGATTGTGGAAAAAAGATGAGTTGTTTGAGTAGATATACTTTCTTAAAAACATTTATTGCAGTTAAGACTACAAATATTTTTATATTTAAAAATAAAAATTAAATATATTTTTATTGTATATTGACAACCATTCATGTAGGGAGGTAGTGGGGAATATGTGAATTTATTTCAAAATATCCACTGAACATAAACTTTGTCTTCTTTTTTTCCCTTTTATTTCATCATAGGATGGGGGTTCAAATATTGTTAGGGTTACATGTATTTCCCCTGCCACCCATCCCTCCCCCTGACGTACCAGAGATTCAACTGTGTCCAATTAATCCCCAGGTGGTGTGCACCACACACATTATGTAAAGATACACCCTTCTCCTCCTCCCGACTCCTGCCTGCACACCAATAAAAAGATTTTTTATTTTTCGTATGTTTGTTTTTTTGACATTTTGGTTACATTGTATATCTTTTCTCTCCCTAAGAAGGGTTAGAGGTATGCTCTTCTCCTCCAAAATGTTCGCCACATCCCTAAGATGTGGGTCTCCCACCCCCAAATCCCTGGTGAACATTACCACCATTTGAGAACCATAGTTTTAATCAATCAGTACCAATTTGATGGTGAGAAGATGTGGAGGCCATTTTCCATATCTTCTGTTGCCTCACTTTAGAAAATGGGCTTAAGCTTAATCCAGGATAGCATAAATGGTGCTAGCTCACTGCCATTTCTTAGAATTGAGTAATATTCCATTGTGAGCATATACAAAATTTTAATTATCCACTCATGAATTGAAGGGCACTTGGGTTGTTTTCATGACCGTGCAATAATGAATTTTGCTGCCATAAAGATTCGGGTGTAGATGCCTTTAAAATAGAATGTCTTATGCTCTTTTGTATAGATGCTCAACAATGCTATTGCTGAGTCAAATGGTATTTATATTTATAGCTGTTTGAGGTATCTCCAAATTCTTTTCCACAAAGGTTGCACTATTTTGCAGTCCCACCAGCAGTGTAAGAGTGTTCCTGTCTCTCCACATCCTCGCCAACATTTGTTGTTTTGGGATTTCTTGATATAGGCCATTCTTACTGGGGTTAGGTGGTGTCTTATTGTCATTTTGATTTGCATTTCCCTGATGATTAGAGATATTGAGCATTTTTTTATATGTCTGCAGGCCATTTTTCTGTCTTCTTTGGAGAAGTTTCTGTTCATTTCCATTGCCCATTTCTTGATGGAATTGTTTGATTGTTTCTTGTTAATTCTTTTAAGTTCTAGATAGATTCTTGTTATTAGACCTTTATCAGGGGTGTAGACAGCAAATATTTTCTCCCACTCTGTGGGTTGTCTATTTGCTCTACTGATGGTTTCCTTGGCTGTGCAGAAACTTTTTAATTTGATCAGATCCCATTTGTTTATTTCTGATGCTGCAGTGATTGCCTTGGGAGTCTTCCTCAAAAATTCTTTGCCTAGGCCAATGTCTGATAGGGTTTTCCCAACATCTTCTTCTAGGATTCTTAAGATTTCATGCTGTAGGTTTAAGTCTGTTACCCATCTAGAGTGAATTTGTGTGAGTGGAGAGAGGTAGGTATCCTGATTTGCTCTTTTGCATGTACCTAACCAGTTTTCCCAGCACCATTTATTGAAGAGAGATTCTCTTCCCCGTTGTATATTTTTGTCAGTTTATTAAAGATTAGATTACCGTACACTGATGGTTTTGTCTTTGGAATCTCAGTCCTATTCCAGATATTGATGCTTCTGTTCTTGTGGCAGTCCCAGGCTGATTTAAGTATTATTGCTTCATAGTACAGCTTTAAGTCACAAAGAGTGATTCCTCCCAGTTTTTTTTCTTTTTATTTATGATTGCTTTGGCAATACGAGGTTTTTTTCTGGTTCCATACAAAGTGAAGAGTTATCTTTTCTAGATCTGTAAAGAATGCTTATGGTATTTTGATGGGGATTTCACTGATTCTGTAGATCACTTTAGGTAATATTGACATTTTAAGGATATTGATTCTACCAATCCATGAACAACGTAGATTTTTCCATCTGTTTAAATTCTTCTGAAATTTCTTTTTTTTTAGTGTTTCGTAGTTCTCCTTGTATAAATCTTTTGTATCTTTCATTAACTATACTCCTAGATATTTAATTTTCTTTGGGGCTATAGTAAAGGGTATTGCATTTTTGATTTGAGTTTCTGCTTGATGGTTCTTGGCATATATGGATGCTTCTGATTTGTGTATATTGATTTTATAACCTGAAATATTATCAAATTAATTTATCAAATCTAGGAGTTTCTTGGAAGATTTTATTGGGGTTTTCTAGGTATAGTGTCATATCATCGGCGAAGAGTGAGAGTTTGAGTTCATCTGCCCCCACTTGAATGCTCTTAGTACCCTTCTGTTGCCTGATTGCTATCGCTAGTATTTCAAGCATTATGTTGAATAGGAGAGGAGATAGTGGGCATCCTTGTCTAGTTCCAGATTGAAGATGGAAACATTTCAATTTTTCCCCCATTTAGAATTATATTAGCAGTGTATTTATCATAGATGGTTCTGAAAAATTTAAGGTGTTAGCTGTCAATGCCTATTTTTTTAAGAGTTTTTATCATAAAGATGTGTTAGACTTTGTCAAATGCTTTTTCTGCATCTATTGAGAGAATCATATGGTCTTTGTTCTTGATTTTATTTATCAAGTTAATTGCATTTATAGACTTGCATATGTTGAACCAGCGTTGCATCCCTGGAATAATTCCCACTTGGTTATGGTGAATTTTTTTTTTTTGGATGTGCTGCTGAATTCAATTTCTAAAATTATACTTAGGATGTTTGCATCTATATTCATGAGGGATATTGGTCTGTAATTTTCCTTTTTTGTTGCATCCTTTCCTGGCTTTGGTATCAAAGTGATATTGGCTTCAGAGAATGAATTAGGAAGAATATAATCCTTCTCAATGGTGTGGAATAGTTTCTGTAGTATAGGTATGAGTTCATCTTTGTATGTTTCGTGGAACTCTGAAGTGTAGCCATCTGGCCAGGGACTTTTCCCTTTGGGGAGGATTTTAATTACTGCTCCTATTTCTGAGCTTGAGATTGGTCTGTTCAGGAATTCTGATACCTCCCAGGTGAACTTAGAGAGGTTGTATGAATCCAAGAATTTGTCCATTTCATCTTCGTTCTGTAGTTTTGGGGCATATAGTTTTTAATAATAGTCAAATATACTGTTTTGAATCTGTGGTGTCTGTTGTGATCTCTCCTTTTTCATTTCTTATTGAGATTATTAGAGTCCTTTCCTTTTGAGTCCTTGTCAATCTAGCAAGAGGGCCATCAATTTTGTTTATCTTTAAAAGAAAAACAGCTTCTGGTTTTATTGATCTTTAGTATAGTTCTCTTGTTCTCCATTTCATTCAGTTCTGCTTTGATCTTCGTTATTTCTTTTGTTCTATTAGAATTTGAAAATGTTTGCTCTTCTTTTTCCAATTCCTTTAGGTTATTCAATAGGTTTTCAGTATTTAAGCTCTCTGTTTTTTGGATGTTGGTGTTTATTTCTATTAGTTTTCCTCTCGGGTAAGCTTTTGTTGTATCCCACAGGTTTTGGTAAGAAGTATCACTGTTATCATTTTCTTTGAAGAAATTCTTGATGTCCCTCTGAATTTCTTCCTTTACACAATGATTTTTCAATAATAGATTGTTTAGTTTCCATGATTTTGTGAGGCATTGAGTGTTTCTATATTAATTGAACTGTAATTTTATACCATTATGGTCAGAAAATGTACAAGATATAATTTATATTTTCTTGAATCTTTTTGAGATCTGATTTGAAACCTAGGATGTGATCAATTTTGGATTAGGATCCATGGGCTGCTTAGAAGAATGTAAATTCGAGTTTATTTGGATGGAATGCTCTATATAGATCTATCAGACCTTTTTGATCAAGGGCTTTGTTCAGATCCATTATTTCTTTGCTTATTTTCTGTTTGGAGGATCTATCCAGATCATTCAATGGAGTGTTGAAGTCCCCTGCTATTATGGCAATGTTGCTTAACATGGTGTCTAGATTAGACAAGGTTTGCTTTAAGTAATTGGGTGCTCCTATATTGGATGCGTAGATATTAAGAATTGTTAGATCTTCTTGTTGGATCTTCCATTTCACCACTATATAATCGCCATCTTTATCCTTTTTTACTTTTGCTATTTTAAAGCTTATATTATCTGTGAATAGTATAGCTACCCCAGAATTCTTTTGACTTCCATTTGACTGGGTGATAGTTTCCCATACCTTGATCTTCAAGCAGAAGGCATCTTTGTGGGTTAGATGTGTTTCCTGTAGACAGCAGATACTAGGCTTGTGAATTTTTATCCACTCTGCCAGACTATGTCTCTTCGGGGAACAGTTTAATCCATTTACATTTATTGAAAGGATTGAAATTGGAGGATGATTACCATTCATATTGTTGTGTGCCGACTTATTGCTTTGTTTTACTCCTCGAGCCATCATGTAGTTTGAGATCTAAACTTTAATTCTTTGACGATTTTACTTTGAGGAGTGTCTACTGCCCTATTCGGTTAGAAACGCGGGTCTGAGGACTTCCTGTAGGCATGGTCTGGTCTTTGAAAAATCCTTCAGTGATTGTTTGTCTAAGAAGGACTTTATTTCTTTCTTATAGATGAAACTTAATTTTGCGGGATAAAGAATTCTAGGTTGAGCTTTGTTCTGTTTTAGAAGATTAAGGATAAACACCCGATCCCTCCTGGCTTGTAAGGTTTCAGATGAGAAGTCTCCTGTTAGTCTGATAGACTTACCATTATAGGTCGTTTGCTGCTTTGGTCTCACTGCAAGGAAAATTGTTTCTTTCACGTTTACTCTGGTCAGCCTAAAAACCACGTGACAAGGTGATTGACTTTTCACATTGAGTCTCCCAGGATTTCTGTGTGGCTCTCATATTTGGACATCAAGATTCCTAGCCAGGGCCTACCCAGAAGATGGCGGATGAGAAACACCGCCAGACAGAGTGTCTCTGAAGAAAAGACAGATTCTAGAAGAAATTAGAAGAAAGAAGCAAGAAGACAAGCCTACATTGGATGAGGGATGGAAGGAGTAGTATCTGAGACCATGGGAGACTCCACAGGAGGAGGTCGTGGAGGAGAACTGGAAGCTGGGACCCCCAGAGCAGCCCAGAGACCAGTGGGAAGTGTAGGTGGATCAGCCGTTTCCCCTCCACTGCATCCCGGACTGCTGGTGGGCTCCCCAGCGAGTGGAGAGACCTGTGGACACCAGCCCAGCGACAGCCCCGCCAGTGAGCGGTAAGACAGTAGCAGATGCGGCACCAGGCTCCCAACTCCCTTGGGGCATCTCCGTGTGCACAGACCTGAGCTACACGGCAGACGCCATAATGCCTCCTGCTCCCCTCCCCCGACCCTACCCGCGGCTGCCCAGAGAGAGAGACAGACAATATAGCCACCAGCCAGAGGCACCTACAGGGAATGAGACCTTCCCTTTTGGGGCCCTACAGCTGTCTAAGGGGAACTCAGACTGTGAGCTCTCTACCCGCCAGCCCTCCCAGGTTCTGCTGGCACGGTGATCCCAGGAGAACGGGGCAGGCCCTGAGGTTGAGAGACATAGACCCAGCTTGGGCTCCCTGTGGGTGAATTGGGACTGGCACTGCTCTCCCTGGTGGGGATATAGTTTGAACTCTGGGACCCAGAGGTCAGACCTGCAGACCACATCCCATGTACCGAGGCCTCGCATTGCCTGGGACACAGAAGGGATCTACGTGAACAGCCAACTGAGGTGTGTGTGCCTTCAGGGGGAGATCAGCATCCTAGAGGGCAACCCTCCCCCCAAAGGGAGGCCATGCGCCCAGCTCAGGTGGGGTTCCTGCGCAGGGAACCTCTCCGCCAGCATCACAGCCAGGGGAGGCCTGGTGGCCTGTGGTCTGGCCTGGTGGCAGAGGCCCAGGAGTAGCCACGGAGTTGGGGACGATGGAAAGAAGCCAGGCCAGCTCCAGATTGTGAGTCTCAGACAGCCCCACCCCCACACACATACTCTCTGACTGAGCAGGGCCATTCCATCCCCTCCCTGTCAGCTTTTTCTGGAAGCAAAGAACAGAACCTTGACCCCTGCTAATGACCTTGGTGGTGCCTGAGGGCAGGCTTACCCAACACACTCTGCCCAGACTCTCTCCTAGACTAGCCCTAAATGAAGGGGAGAAAAGGAAACACCTGGAAGTCCCATGGCCCCACCCACCACCTGAGGCACTAGAGTTCTCTCTACAGGAACAAGAGCTCATAACAAGACACAAAAAAATGGCGTAGCCTCTTCCTCCAAGCAAGTGCCACCTACTGACAGGGAGAGCACCCTGCACACCCTTTTCATGACACCTACTGACTCATTATACAGGGAGTGGTCGAATCTCACCCACAGACACCACCTACCGGCTCAGAAACTAAACAAGGCATTTGAATACCCAAACAAAAACCTAAAGAAATGAAACAACAACTAATCAACATGGGAAGAAATCAGCGAAGGAACTCAGGAAATATGAAGAACAAAATGGAAAACACACCCCCAAAGAGGAGGCCAAGCCCCCTAGAAACGGGCACCAACCAAAATCAGGCAACCAAAATGACAGAAGAGGAATTTCAAATGTGGATCATAAGAACACACACTGACCTGCAAGAACAACTCAATAACCAACACAAAAAAACCACAAAAAGCCTCCAGGATCTGGAATAAAAGTTCACTAAAGAAATAGACACAATGAAGAAAAGTTTAACCAAACTCCGGGAAATGAAGAATCAATTCGGGGAACTACAAAATACAGTGGAAAGTCTGAAGAACAGGGTAGATCAAACAGAAGAAAGAATCTCAGAGTTTGAAGATAACCCCCTCCAGTTAAATACATCAGTCACAGAAATAGAGCAGAGAAACAAGAGAAAAGAGCAAAGCCTACATGAGCTGTTGGATTATTTGAAGAAACCTAATGTGAGGGTCATAGGGTTACCAGAGGGGAAGAAGAAAACACTCACGGGTTGGACAAGCTATTTGAAGATATAATAGAGGAAAATTTCCCAGGCCTTATTCTAAATCTAGATATACAAGTTCAAGAAGCTCAGAGGACCCCTGGGAGATTAAATGCAAACAGGAAGACGTCGCAACATGCAGTCATCAGACTGACCAAAATCTCAACTAAAGAGGCCCTTCTAAGAGCTGTAAGACGAAAGAAGCAAGTAACTTACAAGGGAAAGCCAATTCGAATAACATCAGACTTCTCTAATGAGACTTTACAAGCAAGGAGAGACTGGGGCCCCATTCTCACTCTTCTGAAACAAAACAATGCCCAGCCTAGAATCTTATTCCCTGCAAAACTAAGCTTCATATATGAAGGAGAAATAAAGACATTCTCAGACAAACAAAGGCTCAGAGAATTCACCAAGACCAGCCCTACAAGAAGTACTCAAAACAGCATTAGGCACGGAACACCATAATAATAACCCACGAATATAAAAACAACCAAAACCCAAAGATTAAAGGCCAGATACTACAATGGCTCAAGACGGAAATCATAGCAACACCATCCAACCCAACAGAATGAACAGTAATCTACCTTACCTACCAGTTCTCTCAATAAATGTGAATGGCTTAAACTCTCCACTCAAGAGACATAGGCTGGCTGAATGGATAAGAAAATACAGGCCAAGTATATGTTGTCTTCAGGAAACACATCTAACCTGCAAGGATGCGTATACACTAAAAATAAAAGGGTGGAGATCAGTATTCCAAGCAAGTGGAAGCCAAAAGAAGGCTGGTGTGGCAGTTCTAACTTCAGACAATTTAGATTTTAGACCAACAAAAGTAGTGAAAGACAAAGAGGGTCATTATATAATGGTGAAGGGTACAGTTCAACAAGAAGAGATAACAATTTTAAATATATATGCACCCAACTTAGGTGCACCCAGATTCATAAAGCAAACTTTACTGCAGCTAAGCAGATGGATTAATAGCAACTCCATAATCACCGGAGATTTCAACACCCCACTGACGGCACAAGACAGATCCTCCAAACAGAAACTTAATAAAGAATAATGGACTTCAACAAAACTCTAGAACAATTGGGTCTGACTGATATTTACAGAACATTCTACCCAAAATCCACTGAATATACGTTCTTCTCATCAGCATACGGGACATTCTCTAAGATTGACCATATCCTAGGACACAAAGTAAACCTCAAGAAATATAAAAAAATAGAAATCATACCATGTATCTTCTCGGATCACAGTGGAATAAAAGTAGAAATCCACCCTAACAGAAACTCTCATTTCTACACAAAAACATGGAAATTAAACAACCTCCTACTAAAAGATTATTTCATAAATGAAGAAATCAAGATGGAAATAAAAAAAATTCTATGAAGATAATTTCAATGGAGAGACAAGTTATCAAATCCCCTGGGACACAGCTAAAGCAGTTCTGAGAAGAAAGTTTATCTCCATAAATGCCTATAACGAAAAGTCAAAAAGATAACAAATAGACAATCTAATGAAACGACTCAAAGAGCTGGAAAAAGAAGAACAGAGCAGCCCCAAACCCTGCAGAAGAAGTGAAATCAACAAGATCAAATCAGAACTAAATGAAATTGAAAACAGGGAAGCTATTCAGGAGATTAATAAAACAAAAAGTTGGTTCTTTGAAAAAATATACAAAATTGACATGCCACTGGATAAGCTAACGAAAAGCATAAAAGAGAAATCTCTAATAAGCTCCATCAGGAACAAAAAAGGAGATATCACAACTGATCCCAAAGAGATACAAGTTATAATTTATGAGTACTACAAAAATCTTTATTCAAACAAATTATAAAATGTTAAGGAAATGGACAAATTTCTAGAAACACACAACCTCCCTAGGCTCAACCAGGAAGAAATAGATTCCCCGAACAGACCAATCTCAAGAGCTGAAATAGAAACAATTACTAAAAATCTCCCTAAAAAGAAAATCCCGGTCCAGATGACTTCCCACCCGAATTTTACAACACTTACAAAGAAGAACTAGTACCTATCTTACAGAAACAATTCCACAACATTGAGAAGAACGGAACCCTCTCCCACACCTTTTATGAAGCGAATATTACTCTGATACCAAAACCAGGAAAGGATGCAACAAAAAAAGAAAACTACAGACCAATATCCCTAATGAATATAGATGCAAAATTTTCACCAAAATCTTAGCTAACCGAATCCAGACGCTTATCAAAAAAATAATCCATCATGACCAAGTGGGCTTCATCCCAGGGATGCAGGGATGGTTCAACATACGTAAATCTATAAATGCAATTCACCACATAAACAGAAGCAAAAACAAAGACCACATGATTCTTTCAATAGATGCAGAAAAAGCTTTTGACAAAATTCAACACCCTTTCATGATATGAACACTTAATAAAACAGGCATAGATGGGACATACCTAAAAATGATACAAGCCATATATGATAGACCCATAGCCAACATCATACTGAATGGGGAAAAGCTGAAAGCATTCCCACTTAGAACTGGAACCAGACTAGGCTGCCCACTATCTCCACTTCTATTCAACATAGTGCTGGAACTCCTGGCTATAGCAATCAGACAGGAAAGTGGAATTAAAGGTATCCAAATAGGGGCGGAAAAGATCAAACTTTCACTGTTTGCTGATGATATGATATTATATTTAGAAAACCCCAAAGATTCAACCAAGAAACTCCTGGAACTAATAAATGAATTTAGTAAACTCTCAGGATATAAAATCAATACACAGAAATCAGAGGCATTCATATATGCCAACAACAATCAAATTGAGAACCAAATTAAAGACTCAATTCCCTTCACAATAGCAACAAAGAAATTAAAGTATCTAGGAGTATACTTAACCAAGTAAGTAAAAGACCTCTACAGGGAGAACTATGAAACACAGAGGAAGGAAATAACAGAGGATGTAAACAGATGGAAATCCATTCCATGCTCGTGGATCGGCAGACTCAACATCATTAAAATGTCTATACTACACAAACTGATCTACAGATTCAATGCAATACCTATTAAAATCTCATCAGCATTCTTCACTGATATAGAAAAAATAATTTTACGCTTTGTATGGAACCAAAGAAGACCCCGAATATCAAGAGCAATTCTAGGCAACAAAAACAAAATGGGAGGTATTAATATGCCAGATATCAAACTATACTACAAAGCTGTAGTAATTAAAACAATCTGGTATTGGCAAAAAAATAGGAATATTGACCAGTAGAACAGATCTGAGAATCCTGATATAAAACCATCCTCATATAGCCATCTAATCTTTGACATGGCAGAGAAAAACATACACTGGGGAAAAGAATCCCTTTTCAATAAATGGTGCTGGGAAAACTGGATAGCCACTTGTAGAAGGCTAAAGCAGGACCCACACCTTTCACCTCTCACAAAAATCAATTCACGCTGGATAACAGAATTAAACCTAAGGTATGAAACTATTAGAATTCTAGAGGAAAATGTTGGAAACACTCTCCTAGACATCAGCCTAGGCAAAGAGTTTATGAAGAAGTCCCCAAAAGCAATCAAAGCAGCAATAAAAATAAATAAATGGGACATGATGAAACTAAAAAGCTTCTGCACAGCCAAAGAAACAGTCATGAAAGTAAACAGACAACCTACATAATGGGAGAAAATTTTTGCATCCTATGTATCCGATAAAGGGCTGATAACTAGAATATACTTAGAACTCTCGAAAATCAGCAAGAAAAAATCAAATAACCCTATTAAAAAGTGGGCAAAGGACTTGAACAGAAACTTTTCTAAGGAAGACAGAAGAATGGCCAACAAACATATGAAAAAATGCTCATCATCCGTAATCATCAGGGAAATGCAAATGAAAACTACATGAGATATCACTTAACTCCAGTGACAATGGCCTTTATCAAAAAGTCTCCAAATAAATGCTGGCGTGGATGCGGAGAGAGAGGAACACTCCTGCACTGCTGGTGGGACTGCAAACTAGTTCAACCTCTGTGGAAAGCAATTTGGAGATACCTTAAATCGATACAAGTGACTCTACCATTTGATCCAGCAATCCCATTACTGGTCATCTACCCAAAAGATCCGATGACAATCTACGAAAAGACACCTTCACTCGAATGTTTATAGCAGCACAATTCATAATTGCAAGGCTGTGGAAACAGCCCAAGTGCCCATTAATCCAAGAATGGATTAATAAAATGTGGTATATGTATACCATGGAGTACTATTCAGCTCTAAGAAACAACGGTGATATAGCACATCTTATATTTTCCTGGTTAGAGCTTGAACCCATACTACTAAGTGTAGTATCCCAAGAATGGAAAAACAAGCAGTACATATATTCACCAGCAAACTGATATTAACTGAACAGCACCTAAGTGGACACATAGTTACTACAGTAATAGGATATTAGGCAGGGGGGAGAGGGGAGGGGAGCGGGTATATACATACATAATGTGTGAGATGTACACCATCTGGGGGATGGTCATGCTGGAAACTTAGACTTGTGAGGGGAGGGTGGAAAGGGCATTTCTTCAAACCTTAAAATCTGTACCCCCATAATATGCCGAAATAATAATAAGAAAAAAGATTCCTGGCCAGGCCTGGCATATTTTCCTCCAGTATTTTGTGAAGTAAGTTTTCCAGCCCTTGTGAATATTCCTCTTCCCCTTCTGTAATCCCAATAAATCTGAAATTCAGCTTTTTAACATATTCTCACACTTCCTTTAAACTTTGGTCTTGTCTCTTGTTTCTGTGTTCCCTTTTTTCCTCTGATTTGTTTAAAGCATAGGCATAATCTTTAAGTTCTGAGAATCTTTCCTCTGCATGGTCAATCCTGTTCTTTAGGCTTTCCATTGAATTATGGAGATCCTTGATTTTTTCCTTCATTGCCAGAATTTGTTTGGTTTCTCTGGATAATCTCAATTTCTTTTGAGAATCTTTCATTCATTTCCTGTATAGTTCTTGTGGTTTCTCTATGTTGTGATTCTATTTTCTATTCAATTCCATTTAGTTTTGTAGTAATCCATATTCAGAAATCTTCCTTTGTCAGTTTACTCATATCATGTAAGTTGGTGTAAGATGATGGATAATGAGTATTTTGCTTTGGAGGTGACTTCTGTCTTTGCTTCTTCATGTTTCCTTTAAACTTTTGCTTATTCTTTATCATCTGGGTGCTTTATTGGGAATTGGAGTTGCAGGGACTGGGTTATGAGCTAAAATCTGGAATTCTGGAGGGATAATCCTTGGAAAATCTGGGGATATGTGTTGTGGATCTGTACTGTCTTAGAGGAGTTTGAGCCTGTTGGGTTATCTTTGACCTGTTTTCTTCACCATCTTTTAATAGATATTGGTGAGATTGGAACCCTTGCTTAGACTCCCTGGAATTATATTCCTCCTGTGAGCGTGATTCCTCTATCAATTACTAGCCTGAAGAGAGGCACTCTGATGAGCTATGAGGTTATTCTCTCTGTTTGTTGCATGTGGTTTGCAAGGGGAGGTCTGTTATCAAGCTATTGCAATACCTATATAATGAGCACTAAACTCTTAAATGTGGTAAACAGGGCTCTCAGCCTCTGGGGAGTGTCGGGCCTATCCCAGGGGATCTGTGGGCCTTATTACCTATTCAGTTAGGATGAAATAAACAATAGGTATTGGCAAGCTTAAGAGATTATACGTCAGAGGCTGCTTGATCTGTGGCAAGAGGGGAGTTGCTAAAAAGTTATTCAGTGATCATTCGCTGCATATGTGTGGCAGCTCCTGGCGGAAAGTGTCTTTTCGTGCAATTGTTAGGGATTCTTGTTGAGATTTTCCTTCTCTGAACACAAGTCTGTAATTTAGCAACTGCCTGGATACCAAGGACTAGCCCTTGTATTCTGCTTTTAACAGATGATCCAAACCAACTTGCTGTAGTAGGGCATCAACTCTTTTTACTCCGCCCCTGCAAGGATGGAGTTTATCTGGATGGTGTGAAATAAAAGGCTCAGGGCTATTGACGAGGCCCTGCCCAGGGGCTCTGGGGGACCCAGAACAGAGAGCGACCTGCCTGGCTCCTCTTCTTCTGCATATGAGGGGTCAGACCCTTCCCTATGGAAAACCAGTGGCCTGGTCGCCCACGAGGACCTTCTGTAAAACAGGCAGCCCTTAGCCCTGAAAGTGGACTCCCTCACTACTGCATGTTTCCCAGGCTGGGGGCTGATCCTTCGGCTGAAGACCCTGTATTCCAAGTCGCCTCAAGGATATGGGCTTGTGTCTCAGCTTGGGTATCAGTCTAGAGAAGCTTTTACTAAACCCTTTCAGGGGAGACATCTGGGCCTTTGGCAAAAAACAGGCCAGCAATGGATACTAAGCAATAGGAGATAGCAGTCTAGCCTCTTGTTTCAGCTTGAATAATGGCTTGTTTCACTACTCCACCCAGGGGTGGAGTCTGTAGTTTTAGAGAGAAGCATCTAGCTCAAAACCCCAGAACATGCTGGGGGTACAGTTGTTCCAAGTCATAAATGGAAAACCACTCTGTTTCCTATTTCCACCCTGCTACGGCGGGTTCTGTTCATTAGCAGCAAAGCAGAGGAGGCTGGGTGGGATGGGGGACTGCCTGACCTCACCAGGGGACACCACCTGGGGAGCAATCTCTCTCCCTTTTCCCTCTCCTCCTTGGTGGGACTTGAGGCATGGGATTTGCCAGGAGGCTTCACCAAGGAGCAAGCTTCTTCCCTCTTCCACACCCTCACCGGTGGCACTTGAGTTGCTGGGGACCACTGAGAAGCTCCGCTGAGTGGTGAAAACTATCCCTTTTCTTTGTGTCACTAGTGGAGCTTGGGTCCCTGCAGACCTCTGGGGAGGATCCGATGAGTATTGCACTCCCCCCTCTTCCACTCCCTCCCCAGCAGCTCTTGAGCCACCCAAGTCCACTGGACAACTCCGTCAAATGGGCAATCTGTCTCACTTTTCTATCCCTTCACAAGCGAGGCATAAGCCACTGGTGTGTACAGATCTCTCACCAAAGGTGACCTTGCACCATGCCCTGGAGATTTCAAATTACTTTCTGCTCCTGCCTCCTCTCCAAACTGCCTGATTGCCCATGTTACCTCTTTACATTGTCTTCAGGCACTTCCCTACTTGCATGGGTGTGGAGGTCGGTGAAGGAGAAGTCCTCTCCCTGTGGGACGGATCACACAGTCCTGTTCAACTGGCCACTGAGCGCGGCCAGCTTGCACTCCGATCCCTGCTGTACCACTCAGATTCTCAGAACTTCACAGCAAATCCACTGAGTCACTTTCCTCATTTTCCCAGCATTGCTGCCCCTGGAAGCTTCCCTGCAATTTCATGAAGCTGATCTTGTGGGAAAACTACCCACTCAAGTGATTCAGGCCGCCTTCTTCACCTTCCACTCTAAGAGGAGAGAGCCAAGACATCATCCCTAATCCGCCATTTTTGACAATCCCCGAGCTTAAACTTTGTCTTCTTGAAGACAAAAAGGTAAACACGAATTAGGAATTAAGTTTTGATTCAGCACTCTACATGGAATTTTCACATAGTAGAGTCTCAATTAACCAATGCTTTTAAATCATCATCAAAGAAGCAAACTTATTAAACAAGTTTGTATTCAATATTGACACAGTTTTCCCACTGAAACATTATATGTAGCACTCAAGAACATTATGCTTCCTCCTTTTTCTTTATTTATCAAGCCAAACACACATATTAAGTCACCATAAATTAATTCCTATATGTGAAATTCCCAACAGGAAGTAAAAAAATAAAAGTATTAGGTCATAAACGCCATTTACAAACAAAAAGGACTATGCTTTCACATTTTTTAACAAGCACAAATATTTTCTAATGTTGCATAATGCCACTGTTTTGGGAATAGAATTGGTAGTTACATTAAAAAAATAACATGCACTCATATATTGATGGGCACTTGGGTTGTTTCCACAGCTTTGAAATTGTAAATTATGCTGCTATAAACATTCAAGTGCAGGTGTCTTTTTTGTAGATTGTCCTTTGTTCTTTTGGGTAGATGCCCAGTAGTGGGATTGCTGGATCAAATGGTAGATCTACTTGTATCGCTTTAAGGTATCTCCATATTGCTTTCCACAGAGATTGAACTAGCTTGCAGTTCCACTAGCAGTGTAGGAGTGTTCCTATCTCTCCACATCCCTGCCAACATTTATTGTTTTGGGACTTTTTGATAAAGGCCATTCTTACTGGAGATAAGTGATATGTCATTGTAGTTTTGATTTGTATCTCCCTGGTGATTAGAGATGTTGAGCATTTTTTCATATGTTTGTTAGCCATTATTCTGTCTTATTTTGAAAAGTTTTTTTTTTTTTTCATGTCCTTTGCCCACATTTTGATAGGGTTATTTGATTTTTCCTTGCTGATTTTCGTGAGTTCTAAGTAGATTCTAGTTATCAGCCCCTTATCAGATATGTAGGATGCGAAAATTTTCACCCATTCTGTAGGTTGTCTGTTTGCTCTCATGACTGTTTCTTTGGCTGTGCAGAAGCTTTTTAGTTTGATCAAGTCCCATTTGTTTATTTTTGTTGCTGTTGTGATTGCCTTGAGGGTCTTCTTCATAAATTCTTTGCCTAGGCCATTGTCTAGAAGAGTGTTTCCAAAGTTTTCCTCTAGAATTCTAGTAGTTTCATACTTTAAGAAAATGTGGTATATGTATATACCATGGAGTACTATTCAGATCTAAGAAACAATGATGATATAGCATATCTTGTATTTTCCTGGATAGAGCTGGAACCCATATTACTAAGTGAAATATCCCAAGAATGGAAAAACAAGCACTGCACATACTCACCAGCAAAATGGTATTAACTGATCAGCACCTAAGTGGACACATAGGAATTACATTTATTGGGTATTAGGCAGGCGGGAGGGGGGAGGAGGTCATGGGTATATACATACATAATAAGTGAGATGTGCACCGTCTAGGGGATGGTGACCCTTGAAGCTCATACTTGTAGGGGGAGGGGGGCAAGGGCATTATAATCAATATTAAGATTTGTACCCCAATAATCACCATAATATGCTGAAAAAATAAATAATAACATGCATTTGAAAGCTCAGATTACCTCTTCAAAGGGAATCTCTTTAACCCTAGAAATAGCTTGATTTTTCATGAGATATTATATATGAAAACACTTAGTTCAATTCATGGCATATAGGTGCTCAAAATATTTCCATCTTTCTAAATTACTTAAGAGATTGATTTTAGTATAAATGGCAAAAAATAAACTGCATATATTTTACATATTCAATTATCTAAGTTTGACACACACACGTACACATATGTGAAGCTATCACTACACTCAAGAAAATGTATGTTCTCATGAACTCCCCAAGTTTTATCATATCCCTTTGTCATATCTTTCTCGAAGCATTTCCAACATATCCACTTTTTTAGCCCCTTTCATCCTCAGACAACCAATAATCTGTTTTCTGTTTTCATAGTTGACTTTGTATTTTGTATAAATATATCAATACAATCATGTATTATGTACTCCTTTGGTCTGGCTTTTTTTACTCAGCATCATTTCTTGAGGTCTATCTATATGGTTGCATGTAGCAACAGTTCATTCACTCCTTTTTATTTCTAATAAACATTCCATTGTATGGGTATAACGCAATTTATTTACTCATTCAACTAGTCCATATTTTTTTACATGAATATAAGAAATGTGTATTTTTTATAAATTGAAGAATTGTAATTGGATATATTTATGGGGAAAATGCTATTATGATATATGTTTACAATTTGGAATGATTAAATCAATCCAACTAACATATGCAGCACCTCAAATACGAGTCATTTTGGGGTGAAACCATTTAAAATTTATTCTTTTAGTAATTTTGAAATACACAATAGGTTATTAACTATAGTCCACATTCTGCGCTATAGGTTTTAAAGTAATTATTTCTCATGTCTAACTAAAACTTTTGTATCCTTTCTCACCTAGTACATATTTGAAATTTTAAAAATTTAACTTTTCTATACTCGTGTAATGGCACAATGTTATAGTTTTAATTTGCATTTCTTTAATAACTTGCAATATTGAATATCTTTTAATGCTATTGTTTACCATCCATGTAACTTGTTTGGTGAAGCGTTTCAATAAATATTTCCCATTTTTAAGTTAAGTGCTCATATTATTAAGATTGAAAGACCTTTATACATGCTGACTAAAAGAGTTTTAAGAGATATATAATTATACATATATTTTCCAGGTTTATGATTTATCCTTTTATTCCTTTTATAGGGAATAAAATTTTGAACAAGTTCTTAATTGTTTGAATTCAAGCTTATCAATTTTTACTATATTTCATTGAGACTAAATCCATGTAACATACTATTAACAATTTTTATCTTCATCTGTATTTTATTCAATATTTTCTACAGTGAACATACATTACATTATAATAAGAAAAAACTAATTAGTAGGCTATATTTCTTTTAAAAAGCTACTGTAATATATTTTTACTTTTTTTAAATTTCAGAATATTATGTGGATATAAACATTTTGGTTACATATATTTCCTTTGCACCACTCAAGCCAGAGCTAAAAGTGTTCATCCCCCAGACAGTGCACTCCACACTAATTAGTTGTAAATTTACCCATACCTTCCACTCCCCTCCCACCTTCTCAACACCCACTGAATACTACTTCCATGTGTGCACATAAGTGTTGATCAGTTAGTATCAATTTGATGGTGAGTACATGTGGTGCTAGATTTTCCATTCTTGTGATACTTCACTTCAAACAATGGGCTCTAGCTCCAACCAGGACAATACAAGAGGTGCTAGTTCACCATTGTTTTTTTATGGTTGAGTAGTAATCCATGGTATACATATATCATCTTTTATTTATTTTTATTTTTTTATTTCTGCATATTATGGGGGTACAAATGTTTAGGTTATGTATGTTGCCCTTGCCCCCCCTTGAGTCAGAGCTTCAAAAGTGCCCATCCCCCAGATAGTATGCATAGCACTCATTATGTATGTATGTACCTATTCCCTGCTCCACCCTCCCATCTGCCCCAATGCCCGATAAATGTTTTTTTTTTTGGGGGGGGGTCTGTTTTTTTGTTTTGTTTTGTTTTTATTTTAGCGTATTATGGGGGTACAAGTGTTAAGGTTACATATATTGCTCATGCCCCCCCTCCCACCTTGAGTCAGAGCTTCAAGCGTGTCCATCGCCCAAATGTTGCACCTCTTACTCATTGTGGTTGTATATACCCATCCCCTCCTACCCCCCACCCTCCCAACACTCAATAAATGTTACTCCTATATGTTCACTTAGGTGTTGATCTGTTTAATACCAATTTGCTGGTGAGTACATGTGGTGCTTATTTTTCCATTCTTGGGATACTTCACTTAGTAGAATGGGTTCCAGCTCTGTCCAGGAGAATACAAGAAGTACTATATCACCATTGTTTCTTATAGCTGAATAGTACTCCATGGTATACATATACCACATTTTATTAATCTACTCATATATTGATGAGCACTTGAGTTGTTTACACATCATCACAATTGTGAATTGTGCTGCCATAAACATTTGAGTACAGATGTCTTTATTATAGAATTACTTTTTCTCCTTGAGTAGATGGCAGCAGTGGGATTCCTTGATCAAAGCGTATTTCTATTTTTAATTCTTAGAGATATCTCCATTATTACTTTCCATGTAGGTTTACCAATTTGCTGTCCCACTAGCAATGTATGAGTGTTCCTATCTCTGTACATTTACACCAACATTTCCTTTTGGCGAATTTTTTTAATAAAAGCCATTCTCACTGAAGTTAAGTGATATTTCACTGTGGTTTTATATTTTTATTAATTTTTTATTTATTTTTGTGGTTTTGATTGACATTTCACTGATCATTAGAGAAGTAGAGCAACTTTGTATATGTTCATTGGCCATTATACTTTGTTCTTTTGAAAAGTTTCTGTTCATGTCTTTTGCCCACTTTTTAATGGGGTTCTTTGATTTTTTTCTTATTGATTTTCATAAGTTCTATACATATTCTAATTATTAGCCCTTTATTGGATGTGTGGCTTGCAAATATTTTCTCCCATTCTGTAAGTTGTTTATTTGCTCTAATGATAGTTTCCTTGGCTTTTTTCCTTTTTCCTTGGCTTTCCAAGCTTTTAAATTTGATCAGACCCCAATTTTTGTCATTGCTGTGATTGCTTTGGGGGTCTTTTTAATAAATTCCTGGCTTAGACTGACGTCTATAAGAGATTTACTAAGGTTTTCTTCTAGAATTCTTATGGTTTCATGTCTTAGTCTTCACTCTGTTTTCTATTGTGAGTTGATTTTGGTGAGAGGTGAAAGGTGTGGATCCTGTTTCGTTCTTCTGCATGTGACTATCCAATCTTCCCAGCACTATTTATTGAATAGGGATTCTTTTCACCAGTGTATATTTTTGTCTGCTTTGTCAAAGATCAGATGGAAACATGAGGATATTTCTATATCTGGGTTATCAGTTCTGTTCCATTGGTCTAGGTCTCTGTTCTTGTGCTATTCACATGCTGTTTTGGTTACAACGGCCTTGTAGTGTAGCTTGAAGTCTGATAGATTGATGCCTCTCTATTTGTTCATTGCTTTGACCATAAGGGTCTTCTCTGGTTTCACATGAAGCACAAAATCCAGCATCCAGCACACACTTCTGATAAAAACTCTTAACAAAGTGGCCATAGATGGGTCATACCTCAAAATTGTTAAAACCATATATGATAAATTCACAGCCAACATCATATTTAATGGGGAAACACTGAAAGTATTCCCACTTAGAACTTGAACCAGACAAGGTTGTCCACTATTTCCACTTCTATCCAACATAGTGCTGGAAGTCTTTGCCAGAGCAATAATACAAGACCAGGGAATCAAGGGTGTCCAAATAGGGGCAGAAGAGGTCAAACTTTTATTCTTTCCTGATGACATGATATTATAGCTAAAACTTCGAAGATTTAACCAGGAGACTTCTGGAATTCATAAATGAATTCAGCAAAGGCTCAGAATACAAAATCTATGCACACAATTAGTAGCTTTCAGGTACGCCAATAACAGTCAAGGTGAGAATAAAATCAAAGAGATGGAACCATTCACAATAGCATCAAAAATTAAATATTTAGGAATATATTTAACTAAAGAGGTGAGAGAACTATATAGAGAGAACTGTGAAACACTGAGAAAAGAAATTGGGGAGAATGTAAACAGATGGAAATCTAGACTATGCTCATGGATCTGTGGAATCAATATTTTAAAAAATGTCTATTCTGCCTAAAGTGGTCTCCAGAATCAATACAATCACTATCAAAATACCAATATAATTTTTAACAGATCTAGAAAAAAATAATCATTTTAAAGAGAGTGATGCAGTGGAATTTAGTACATTCAAAATGTTGTATGACCATCATATATATCAAGTTCCAAAATATTTTCATTGTTACCAAAGGAGAACCCAGAACCATTAACTAGTCACTTACCATTCCTGACTCCCCTCCCCTGACAAACAATAATTTTATTTCTTCCTCTAAATGTAAACTTAGCTATTTTGAATATTTCACATTAATGGAATTATATAATATACAACTTTCTGTTCTTTTTATTTCAGAGTAATACTTAACATGACATCTACTCTCTTGACAGATTTTTAAGTTTTCAATACAGTATTATTTATAGGCATAATGTTTTATCTTAGATCACTAGAGCTTATTCACCTCTTATAACTGAGATTTTATTATGAATGCGTTAAATAACAGCTCCCCATTTTCTTCTACTCCCAGTGACTGACAAGAAATATTCAACTCTTTGCTTCTATAAGTTTGGATATTTTAGATACCTTATGTTAGTGAAGTCAGGAAATATTACCCCTATGTGACTGCCTTATTTTACTTAGCATGATGTCCTCAAAGTTCATGTTATTATGTATTTAATGGGGAAACACTGAAAGTATTTCAGAATTTTTTTAAGGCTGAATAATATTTCATTGTATGTATAAACCACATATTCTTTATCCATTCATTTGTGTGTAGACATTTAGGTTATTTCCATGTCTTGGCTATGGAGAATAGCCATGTAATGAACATGGGAATGCTGATATCTGTTGGAGATCCTTATTTCAGTTCTTTTAGGTAAATACCCAGAAGTGGGATTCCTTGGTCAACAGGTAGTTCTGTTTTGAACTTTTTGAGTAACCTACATGCTATTTTCCCTAGCAACTGCAACATTTTTCATTTCCACCAATGTTATAGAAGGGTAATATTAATAGTTTATTCACATCCTTGCCAAATCTGTACTTTTCTAAAACAAAACAAACCAAAAAAAAGGATATCCATCATAATGGGTGAAAGATGATAATTGTGGTTTAGAATTATATTTCCCTGATGATTAGTGATGATGGATGAGGAGTAACTTTTAGTATACCTGCTTTCCATTTCTATGTCTTATTTGGAAAATGCTTATTCAAGTCTTTACCCCATTTTTAAATCAAGTAGTTTTTTTTTATTTTATTTTATTTTTTGGCTATTGAGTTGTAAGACTTACTTATATATTTTAAAAATTAACCTCTTATCAGATACGTGGCTGAGAATTATTTTCTCCCATTCTCTAAGTTGTTTTTTCACTCTGTTGATTGTCTCCCTTACTATATAGGAATACTTTCTTACATCTCTAATTTTGACTGTTTTGCTTATGCTTTTCATGTTATTTTCATGAAATCATTGCCAAGACCAATGTCGTGAAATTTTTCATCTATTTTTTTAGAGGTTTTATTATTTCAGGGTTTACATGTAAGTCTTTAACACATTTGAGTGTAGTTTTGACTGTGGTATAAGATAATGGTTCAACTTTATATGGTTGCATGTTGATATCCATTTTTCTCAGCACCATTTCTTGAGGAGAGTATCTTTTTGTCATTGTGTATTTTGGGCACCTTTTTCATGTGTTCATGGATTTGGTCTGTTAAATTAATCCACATATATAGTCTGTTCTGTTCATCTTTGTCTTTATACCTAGTGGCATATTGTGTTAATTACTGTAGCTTTGCAATATATTTGAAATCAAGTAGTGGAAGAACTCTAGCCCTCTTTATTTTTTAAATTATTTTTGCTATTTGGGTTTTTTGTTGTTCTGGATGAATTTTAGATTTGCTTCTATTTCTGTAAGAAATGCTACTGGGATTTTGATAGGGGTCACACTGAATCTGTGATATTGCTATTCCAACAATTTTAAGTCTTCCAGTCATTGAACACAGACTATCTTTCTTCTTGTATGGTTCTTATTTAAATTATTTCAGCAATGATTTTTAGTTTTCAGAGTAAACGTCTTACATTTACCTGGTTATGTTTATTCACATGATAATTATTTTTTGAAGATATTGCAAATGGAAATGTTTTAAATTTCATTTTTGGGTCACTCTTGCTAGTGTATAGAAGTACAACTGATATTTGTGTGTAGATCTTGGAGCCTGCAATTTTGCTGAATTAGTTTAATAGATCTAAAAGTTTTTTTCTGCATTCTTTATGTTTTTTTTTTCTGTATATAAGATCATGTCTGCTGTAAATAGAGATTGTTTAATTTCTTCCTATCAGTTTAACTGTTTTGATGTCTTTTCCTTACCTAACTAACCTGGCTGGAACTTTTAGTACAATATTGTATAGAAATTGATACAGTGTGAATCCCTGCCTTCTCCTTGATTTAGGAAGAAAACTATCAGACATGCAGCACTGTAAATGATGTTAGCCATGGATTTCTTTAAATGCCACTTATTTTTAGTTTATTACATTTTTTTATTTCAGAATATTATAGGGGTACAAACTATTTGCTTACATGAATTACTTTTGTGCAATTTGAGTCAAAGTTATAAGTGTGCCAATCACCCAGATAGTGTGCATTATATCCATTAGGAGTGAATTTACCCATGCCCTCCTTCCCCTCTCAATTGCTTGAGTTGCACTATCTTTTATTTCCATATGTCCATATGAGAGTTGATCATTTACTTTGAATTTAATAGTGAGTACATGTGATGTTTGTTTTTCCATTCTTGTGATACATCACTTACAAGAATGGTCTCCATTCCCATCCAGGTTGTTACAAAAGGTATTAGGTCACCGTTTCCAATGGCTGAGCAGTACTCAATGGTATACATTTATCACATTTTATTAATCCACTTATGTATCGTTGGGCATTTGAGTTGATTATACACCTTTGTGATTGTGAATTGTGCTGCAATAAACATTCCAGTGCAAGTGTATTTTTGATAAAATGACTTCTTTTTTTCCTTTTGATAAATACCTAATAGTGGGTTTGCTAGATCAAGTGGTAGGTCTACTTTTAGTTCTTTGAGTTATCCCATACTGCTTTCCAAAGAGGTTGTACTAGTTTGCAGTCCCATCAACAGTGTATAAGTGTTCCATATTCTCCACATCCATACCAGCATGTTGTTCTGGGACCTTTTTTTCAGCATATTGTGGGGGTAAAAATTTTAAGGTTGCCTATACTGCCCTTGCCCCCCTCCTCCCACAAGTCTGAGCTTCAAGTGAGACCATCCCCCAGATGCTGCACATCTCACTCATTATATATGTATATAATCATCCCCTCCTCCCGCCTCCATTCTCACTGGAGTTAGGTGATACCTCATTGTGGTTTTGATTTGCATTTCTCTGATGATTAGAGATGTTTAAGAATATTTTCATATGTTTATTGCCCATTAGTCTATCTTCTTTTGAAAAGCTTCCGTTCATGTCTTTTGCCCACTTTTAATTGGGAGTGTTTGATTGTTTTCTTGCTGATTTGCTTGAGTTTGACATAAATTCTGGTTATTAGCCCTTTATTTGAAGGATAGCATGCAAATATTTTCTCCCATTCTGTACTTTGTCTATTCATGCTAATGATTGTGTCCTTAGCTATGCAGAAGCTTTTTAATTTAATCAGGTCTCATTTATTTATTTTTGTTTCTGCAATGATTGTTTTTGGGGTCTTCTTCATAAATACTTTGCCTAGCACAATGTCTGCAAGAGTTTTCCAACATTTTCTTCTAGAATTCTTATAGTTTCATGCCTTAGGTCTGTTATCCATTGTGAATTAATATTTGTGAGTGGTGAGAGGTGTGGATCCTGTTTCAGTCTTCTTCATGTGGCTATCCAATTTTCCCAGCACCATTTATTGAATATAGGTTCTTTTCCCCAGTGTATTTTTTTTTTCTGCTTTGTCAAATATCAGATGGCAATATGAGGATGATTTTATATCAGGGTTCTCTGGTCTGTTTCATTGGTCTATGTCTCTGTTCTTGTGCCAATGGCATGCTGTTTTTGTTACTATATCCTTGTAGTTTATCTTGACGTATGTAAAGTAATGACTCTCCATTTGTTCTTTTTCCTTAAAGTTGTTTTGGCTATTCGGGGTATTCTGTGAACTCTGAGTTAATAGGATTTCATGGCACCTGTTTTCCTATGCTGAGGACTCCCTATTTAGCAGAAGTTTGTAAATTATCTATTCTTTTCTAGCATTTGTCTTTCCTTTTTATCTATCTACCATCAATCCATCATCTATCTATTATCTACTTGTTGAAAATATTCTCTGTCTTAAATTGCAATTTGTTCCTCAAACAGTGGAGGACCTATGGAATTTCATTCTATTTTTCATAATGTGAAAGAGGGTACTAATCAATTGACTACTTAATTACTGTTGTTTAATGTTCAGAATAATGATATTTGTAGTGATTCATAACATCACATTTTTCTAGATTTATTGAGGTATAATTAACAAATTAAAATTACATACATTTAAACCTTAAACCTTGACATTCTGAGATATATATATATATATATATATATATATATATATATAGGGTTCATGACATCCCCAATAAAGATAGGGTCCTTTGACAGACTGTGTTGCAAGAGATAAACGAAACAAAGACACAGACACATAAATAATAGTTAAGAAAGCAGGGAGATCAAGGGACCACCAGGACTCCGGTGCTAAGGTGGCAGTGACTGAACCCCAGCACTTGCTTTTTATTCTCTCTGCCATGTTGCAAAATACAATGATCTCATGTGAAAAAATCATGGGATACAATGATTGAAGGTTTTGGGAATCCCCCCAAAATCACAACGTGTCTTAGCTAATTTCCTTCTTCTTTCTAGAAGTGAAAAACACATTATTCTTCAGTAGGTACAGCCCTTTTGATCAAGGTAAACTGATTCAAACCATGCTCAAGCTATGTACATGGATATCAATCTTTAATGTCGGTAGCTGTGACCCATTTGATCAAAAAACAAGGAAACTACATGCTTCCCACTGGGAGAGTGGTTTTACATTAACTGAGGTATTGTTGAGAGAAAGGGAGAGAAGGAACTTGGCCCAGGGTGCAAACACTATGGAAGCCTTGAGACCCTTCTCCTGGGCTGACATATTGCAATCTACCTCTACAGCCATGAGAAGTTTTCAAGTCAGGCCACCTCCGGCTTTTCAGGCATGAGATCCCTTAGGCTCTGAGGTTGGAGCATGCTTTGCTGTACTCCCAGATCGCTGATATATGTCCCTCAGCTTGGCAGTTAACATCTGCACTTATTTTAGGCTTCTGCTCAGGCAATTCCTTTACCTCCTGTCCTCCCACAGCCTCAGACATAGCATCCCTAAATCCCAGTGGTCTTAATCCCATTATATATATATATATATATATATATATATATATAATAACTACCATAACCAATCAAGATAATTAACATATCCATCACCTCATATAGTTACCATATTTTTAATATATTACTGCTTTTAAGTAATAATAGTTGAATATTTTACGGTTTCATTTTTACTGACAAGTAACAATTATGTATATTTATGGGGTACAATGTGATATTTAGATGTATACATGGAGCAATGAGCAATCTATGCTCATTAACATATTTATTGCCCCACATATCATTTCTTTGTGGTGAGAGCATTTTGTAAGGTTTTTCAGCAGCGAGCGAAAAGAAAAGACAGAGAGAAAGAGTGGGGGGCAAACCACGTGGCTTTATTATACACTCCTGGACTAGGTTCTGGGGTCCCAAGAGAGGGGGGAGTCCCAGAAGTTGCCGCTGTTTGAAGAGGCTGAGGCCTTTTATACCCTTTGGGTGGGGCTAGGGACTTTTGGTGGTAAGAGCTGGGGATTTTCCATTGTGACCTTGGGTATTAAGACATAGGAGGGGCTGGAGGTATTTGTGGAATTCAGGAGAGGAAACGTTCTTAACAGGGTAGACTTCTGGGTGTGGTTCCTCCCAGAGGGGCCTGGCAGTTTTTTCCTTGGTGGGTCTGGTTTTGTGAGCCTTTTCCTTTTTGATCTAGGGAAGGGAGGGGGCCTGCCACCAACCTTACATTCTGGCTTTTTGGTTATGATGGACACCGCTCTTTCTGACTACTTCCTGCTAGGAAGGGGCGTAGTTAGGGACTATAGGCCGGGGTCAGCTGGTGGAGGGGTGGTTGTTAGTGGAGAGTACGGATGAAGAAGTAGTTGGTTTACTGCCACTCGTGACAGCTCTTGTAGGCGGCACTGGAGGAACTGTAAAAGACAGGAAACAAACAGAAAGATTAGGCAGATGATGACACTGGGTCCTATTAGTGGCAATGGCCAGGTAGCCAAAGGGAATTGTATCCAGCCAAAGGGGGACACATCCCAGCGGCGGCGGTTGTGCAGGTCTTTACTCAGATTGGTGAGTTTGTCTATGTTCTGCTCCATAAGGCCCGATTCATTCTTTATGAAGAAAAAAAGCAGGTTTTTCTTTGTCCGGCAGTCAGCGGATCTGCAAAACCTTGGGCAGAAATGACACTGGGGCCCAGGGCGCCTCCCGTGAGCCCTGAGGCCACAATGGAAGAGGCCAAGCTGAGACCTATAGAAAGATGGCTCCTCTCGGCTGGGGCCTTGGGAGAAGCCATCCAAATTCAGACTCACCGTATAGAGTTAATTGAGGGACCATCATGACAGGGAAACAAGGACCTGGGGTGGATGTATTGACGCATTAGGTAAGTGTATACACACGTATATGACTTTTTAAAATCCGTACATTTGTTGATGGGCACTTAGGTTATTTCTAAATCTTGGCTTCTGTGAATAATGCTGCAATAAGCATCAAAGTGCAGACATCTCTTTAACATTCAAGGTGAGTTTTACGATCAGTTTTTGTTCTGTATTTCACTATTTTTAGCATTGTAATAATTACTATCCTTAAATATATATCTTTCTCACTTGTTTAATATTCTCTTTAAGATAAATTACTTGTAGCGGAATGCTGGGATCAAATCTTATTCACCTTTTAATTTGTGATATAAAATGCCAAATTGATATTCAGAAAAGTACCATCAATGTTCTCCTTCACATGTTACATATGGAGGTACAATTAACTGCACTTATCAGATTATGAAATTCAAGTCACATAATAATCCCTTTATATAATATAGAAGTGATTTTTCTCACAATGAGCTGAAAATTGTTCTTCCCACTAGTAAATATAAATCAAAGTATATCTGGGTAAGTATTTTAAGAAATTTATATTATGGGCTTTGAAGTTACATATATCTGGATTAAAATCTTGGCCCTGCTGTTGTTAACTATCATTTCAGAGAAGTAACAAAAATTCTTGAAGCTACAATGTTCTTCTTTTAAGAAGATGGAGTGTCTAATATTTTTTCATAGTGTTTCAGTGAGTATTAAATAGATAATGTCTATAAAATTTTAGCAGGAATATATTAAACACACTAAGCTCTCAATCCATGAATATTGCTGTCAGTATCCTGAACTCATCAGTAGCATGGCCCCTAGTCTCCGTATTTGAAAAACTAACATTAGCTCAGTTCATTACTTGTGCTCAAGATATGCAGTTATATTTTAATAAAATGTTAAATCCTAGCAATTTAAAACGCCAAAATTATATAGGCAAAATTATTTTCTGTTATCTAGACATTTCTGCTTATTGATTGGCTAATAATGGGACTATTTGACACAAGTGTAAAACCTCACATATACAGTACTTCATATAGGAAATCTATTATTTTATATGTATAGAGATTAATTTTTCACCTATGCATCCGGAAGTCTCACTTCTTGGATGTCATAACTTACTTATTGTTCATAAAGACCAGACCAATGTTTCCAATTTTATCAACATGGAGATGAATAAATATACACAAAATATTTTTGTGTTTTAACAAAGTTAATGGGACTGTGTTACATACGAATGCCACATAGAATTTTTAACCCACATATTTGAGCTTATACTTCCATGGAGAACCATTTCCACAGCTCCTAACACAGAACAATCCAGTTCTAATATTATAATAAATATTATTCTGATAATATGTAGAATTAATTTCTGGAGTACTCAAGTAGGCAGATTATTTCACCTTCAAAAGAACCAATATATAGCAGGTTACTATAAACAAATAATTACACAAACTCAAAGATCTATTTAAATGCTATCAACTTGTCAAATGGGACAATTTGATGTTTATATGAATTATATTTGTGAAACCATTGACTTTATATTTGAACACAGGTTAATCAAAACTTTATTCAAGACTTGCTGTATACCTAGAATTATATTCTGGGTGTTAATAAGAAATATGAAAGAAAGATATAAGTACCCATTGTTCCTAAGAAATTTATAATTTCCTTATAAAGACATCACATATAAAACTGGTGCAATTACAGGAGTTAGAGTGAAATTCCAATTACATACAATGTGCTGTGGTATGGAACTTATAAATAAAAGCTCGTAAAAGGAATAAGTATAGTTTGTACTAAAGTGATTCTGGGAAGATTTTTAGAGGCAATGTGACCTCACCTGGACCTTGAAATAGTAATGTATTTTGAATATTAGGGGTTGGGGGAAGATATTTATCTTGAAGCACAGTGTGAGTAAATGCTTGAAAGTAGTAATTAGCATGGAATGTGTGAGGAACTTTATCTTACTAGACAGGACAGCTTGCTTTGGACTTAAGTGTGAGACAAGGTTATATGGATATGATAAAATAAGAAGACTGTGGACCTTAGGAAATGAACAAATATTCTGAATTTTGTTTTGGATATAATAGAGATCTCCCCAAGGTTGTTGGGCAGAGAAATGAATGAAGAAGACTATGATTTTGGGCAAATTATTCTAGCACTTATGGTTTAGAATAGAGTTCAGGAGAGCCGTATATCACACCAGATACAATGTAGTAGTGTATAGTATTCAAGCAACTCCTTGAACATTAATGATCTATTTTAAACTTCAGCATATATGGTAACTTAATTTGATTTTATATAATTGAAATACTTTGGGAAAATGGTGAGTAAAATCATTTGGGTGTTATCTGAGTATTTCTCTACATGATTTCTACCACACAGTAGAACAATTAGGCTATAATTTTTATTCCCTATTCTTTTGGGAAATAGAGAGTCATACATTTTCACTATTATGACATCTAAAAGACTACCTTTTTATCCCTGTAAGACAATGTCAATTATGAAACTATAATAATGTATTTTAGTAGCATGGACAATCCATAGAAATATTTTACTTATTGTGACCATATGAAAACAATGCAATCCAAGCTATGACAAGAAAATAACTCCCTAAAACATCATTGAAAACAGGAGGTCCAAACCCATTGGAACCTTATTATATGCATGAACAGTTTCTGGAACAATCAAAAACTATGCGGGGTTATGTAGGCAAACAATGCTATGTAAGGCAGATGTTAGCTTTCCTACCACCCACTGGAAAAAAAAAAAAAAAAAACTAATTTACTTCTGTACATATGACTGCTTGTGTAGTTAGCCATTCCCAAAAGAAATATATATGAGACCTGTAGTACTCTGGTTATTGGTGGTTTTATAATGTGCCAATATGAACTGGTTTAAAAGAAACACACAGTTGCAGTAGAATTGGGGGTGAAATAAACTATAGCTCCAAACAGAATTTAATAAATGAAATGCATGACAATGAAAAATGTGCATTGTTAACATTGCCAGAACTTCATTCTAAGGGCAAAACTAAGGACGATGGCATGTAATAGAAACTAGAATTGCTGATTTCTGGAAAGTTGGCTCAGAATTCAGATTGTTCTCCTTTTCCTTTTCCTTTTTAAATTGAAAGTAACAAATTTGGCCCTTTAGGGCAAGAGGACTGAATAATAATTTGTGCCACTATATGGCTGAGTTCCAAATGGCTCAGGCACAAGGCAGCAGGAGTGATGACAAGGACTCTCTCTTGAGAAACTGGGAACCACTTCTTTGCAGGAGAGTTTAGTTTACTGTGTATGGGAGCAATCAGAGGAAGACAAAGCAGCCACAGACCTCAAGGGGAAATAGCAGTAAGAATTGAGTTAAACTGGAAGTCTTTGCCAAGAGCTTGGTTTAAAAAATTGTAGTGTTGGAAATTTTTTTTTCTAAAAGAATAAGCAGGAGGTTGGGGAAACAGATGGATAAACTTTAGTTTTTGGTGCAGAAAATCATGACGGAATACCTGGAAGTAATTACAAGTTTGTTTTTGTGCCATGAGAGTAGACCATGGAGATTGTTTGAGCCTCTTTTCACATTGTGTTAAATATCTCATAAACATATGCTATTGCATTTTAAGAGGATGTAGAAATAATTAATGTATTGACATTTGTTCAGTGGTCTTGCATGTCAGTTAGCAATTAACAAACTATTAATAGCTTACTCTGAACATTGCATTGTGCCAAGCAATGAGAGAGTTTCCAAGTGGCATATAATATAGTCCTTATATTCAAGAACTGATCAGGTAATTAAAGACATGGGAAAACATATATGCACTGCAAGGGTGTGGAATACAGAAAGAAGAGGAATGCAGACAATAAGTGCTACAGAATTTTCAAATGGGGAAAAATTATCTATGAAGCTTCAAATAAGAGATGAAATTGGATGAAGGCTATAAATGATAAGTCGATGATGTAGTAGCAGAAAGGATGAGTCAGACAAACAGCAATATAAAAACAGGTAGAGAAGGAAATTTAGTATGGAATTTAAACCACAGAGAGAAAATGATTTTTTAATTTATCAAATGTGGAGTTTCAACTTCTGGAAATTAATATGGGAGATAGGGGAGGTCCTTGAACAGTTGACTCACATGATAGCAATGTTATGGGAAGAATAGAATATTACAATGTAGATAATAAAATGAGGGAAGAAGGGAAATGGAAAAGCTGGAGACAGATAAATGTAAAAAGGGGTAGTACAATGGTCCAAACATGATAATAAGGCATGATCTAAGTCAGAGGCATGGGAGAAGAGTTATAAAAGGGACAAATATAAGAGATACTAGATAGAGAAGCATATTATTATTTTTGTCAGAGCATTGCATTTGCAGTTAAGAAATATATATTTTAATTGAACTTGGTCATAATTTAAGCAAATTTTGGGACATATTAAACTCACCGGAGCGTAGTTTTACTTTCACCTGGAAAGTAAAAGAGGTTAATACAATGACCTCTAAAATTTCTCCTTTGTAGCTCTAAAATTCCATGACCTAGGAGTATGTGGTACTTAGACTGAGGAAGCCGAAGTGGAAAAGAGATAATTTTAGAATAATTGTAAATTGTTGAGTCTGAATAAATTAAAGGTTGAACATATCATTATACAATTTAAGAATTTAGAAGTACTAGTTGGTTTTGTAGAAAAGTGGTAAATTAATTTTTGGATATGCCAAGTAAAATGCCATAGGGACAACCAAATCATTATATTCAGCAAGTATTAGTAAATACAGCTTTGAAGTTTGAGAGAAATGCCAGGAATAAAAATCCACAAAAGCAGGCTTTGCTTTCCACTATAGCGTGGGATCATGAAAATAAACATGAAATGTGAAAACATGCAACTGAACCTTACTAATCAATGTATAAAATGCAATTGTGCTGTTTTTAAAAAGTTGT
This sequence comes from Mirza zaza, assembly GCA_008750895.1. Classification (NCBI taxonomy): domain Eukaryota; kingdom Metazoa; phylum Chordata; class Mammalia; order Primates; family Cheirogaleidae; genus Mirza; species Mirza zaza. Next base: position 35,361 of record VSMD01065969.1, read on the forward strand.
ATTAAAGTAGAATGATGTCAGTAATATGGTAGATGAGAAATCTCCAGGCTTTCATTTCTACATGGAAACATCAAATAAACAATAAGTTGACTGCAATAGCTTTGTGAGAGCTCTAGAAACCCATCAAGGATCTGCAACAACTAAGTAAATGCAGAATCAACAAAATGCTATATTCAAATCATAGGTAATTTGGGGACATTTGTGTTCAAATTTACCCCGCCCCCCTCCCTGCAGGTGGAAGGAAGGCACACAACTACTGATTTCTCCCTTGAAAATAAAAAGAAGGGGTGAAATCTGTTGGCAACATTATGGCCTGTGAGCTACCAGGAGACTAAATTCTGTCCTGCCTTACATGGAACTCAGATGAGAATGGCTGCATAGCTTGAAATAGCTGAGATCTCATGTTGGGAAAGGACAGAGAAAGCAGCAGGGAACACCACAGCATGTGAAAGCTACAGGGAAAATGCAGATGCAGGAGGGACTGGGGGAAAAGATTACAGGCTGGGAAATGCCATAGAACATAAGTGGTCCTTAAAAGAAGCAGAGATTAGACTTTTAGGGAAATTAAGACATCAAAAAACAGCTGCATATAGGGGACAATTAGCAAAAGAGAAAACACACAGGACCAGGAAAAAACATGCCTAGAAAGGACTGAAGAGTTTTCATGCTATGTTGACTAACCAAAATATTCCTCTGAATAGAGCAAGTCTGCAAAGACTGAGAGAAGCAGATATTTTCTGAAATGTACAATTTTGAACAAATAATCATGAGGCATACATCAAAACAGAAACAAGGCATATTAAAAGAAACTAAGTAAATCTCTACAAAATTATTCTAAGAAATCAGATTGTGGACTCAATAAACTAAGATTTTTTGTTTTTACTTATTATGGGTAAGTAATATTTGTATAAATTTATAGGGTACATATGATGTTTTGATACAGACATGAAATGTGAGTTAATCAAATTAGAGTAGTTGGAATATCCATTACCTCAGGCATTTATCCTTTATTTGCATTAGAAAAATTTCAATTCCACTCTTTTAATTATTTTAATGTATATCCTAATTTATAATGTGCATTGTACCTCTTAGGTGTGAATTTATTATACCTATCTCCTCCTCCCTCCCTCATCTACTTAATTTCCAATGAATGTTATTTCGATATGTGCAGTAAGGGTTGATAGATTAGTTCCAATTTAATGATGAATACATGTAGTGTTTGTTTTACCATTCTTATGATACTTCACATAGAAGAATGATCAATCCAGGTTAATACAAGAGGTATTAGTTCACCGTTTCTTTTTATGGCTGAGTAGTACTTGACGGTATATACCGTCAAGTAGTACTTGACGGCACATGTATAATTTTATTAATGCACCCATATATTGATGGACATTTGGGTTGTTTCCACATCTTTGTGAATTGTGCTGCTTATAGTGCAGATGTCTTTTTTATAGAATGTCTTTTTGTTTCCATTGGATAAATACCTAGTAGTGGGATTGCTGGATCAAACAATAGTTCTACTTTTAGTTATTTGAGGTATGTCCCTACTACTTTTCATAGAGGTTGCACTATTAATAGTTCGCAGTCCCACCAGCAGTCTATGAGTGTTATATCCTTCTGCACTCACACCAACATATGTTGTTTTGGGAATTTTTGGTAAATATCATCTCACTGGAGATAAGTGATATCTCATTGTGGTTTTGATATGCATTTCCCTGATGATTAGAAATGTTGAGCATTTTTTCATATGTTTGTTGGCCACTAATCTAGCTTCTTTTGAAAAGTTTTTGTTCATGTCTTTTTCCCACTTGTTAATGGGATCGTTTGCTTTTTTTTTCTTTCTGATATGCTTTTTTTTCTTTAGAATGTAGTTATCAGCGCATGCTAATATTTTCTCCCATTCTGTAGGTTGTCTATTCACTCTAATGATTATTACTTGGATGTGCAGAAGCATACTGAATGGTGAAAAGTTAGAAGCATTCCAATTCCACTTAGAACTGGAACTAGGCAATGTTGCCCATTATCACCACTTCTATTCAACATAGTGCTGAAAAACTTAGCCAGAGCAATCAGATAAGAGAAGGACGTCAAGCGTATCCACATGGGAGCAGAACAGATCACACTATCACTTTTGCTGGTGATATGATCTAATATCTAAAAAAAAAAAAAAAACCCAAGGATTCTCTGCCAAGGGACTACTGAAAGTAATAAATAAATTCAGGAAGTCTCAGGTTACACAATCAATGTACACAAATAATTAGCATTTATATATACCAACAACAATAAAGATGAAAACCAAATCAAATACTCAATACATTTCACCATAAAAACAAAGAAAATAAAACCTAAGAATATATTTAACTAAGGAGGTGGAAGATCTCTACAGGGAGAACTATGAATCACTGAGGAAGAAAATAGCAGAGGACATAAACAGATGGATAAACATACCACGCTAATGGATCTGCAGAAGCAAAATATCTATACTACCCAAAGTGATCTACGGATTCAATGAAATCCCTATTAAAATACCAAAATCATTTTTTTTTGCAGTCGTAGGATATATAATTCTATACTTCATATGGAACCAGGGAAGATCCCCAATAGCCAAAACAACCTTAACCAAAAAGAACAAATTGGGAGGCATCAATCTACCAGACTTCAACCTATGCTACAAGAATTATTTTTAATATTTAGCTCCCTCATGTGAGTAAGAACATGGGAGATTTGTCTTTCTGTGCTCGGCTTGTTTCACTTTACATAATTTTCTCCATTTCCATCCATGTTGTTGCAAATGGCAGGATATCATTCTTCTCATGGCTATATAATATTCCATGGTGTACATATACTACAATTTTTCTATTCATTCACCTAGTGATGGACACTTATGTTAATTTCAAATCTTGGCTATTGTGAATAGTGCTTCAATAAACATGGGAGTGCAGATATCCTTCATATATCATGAATTCCTCAACTTTGGATATATACCAAACAGTGGGATTGCTTGGTCATTTGACACTTTTAGTTTTAGTTTCCTGTGGAACCTCCATATTGTTTTCCATACTGATTGCACTAATTTAAATACTCATCAACAATATGCATGGGTTCCCCTTTCTCCACATCCTTGCCAGCATTTGATATTCTCTGACAACTTAACAAAAGCCATTACAACTATGGTCAGATAATAGCTCATTGTAGTTTGATTTGCATTTCTCTGATGACTAATCATGTTGAGCATTTCTTCACTACCTATTGGCCATTTGTATGTATTCTTTTCTTTTCTTTCTTTTTTTTTTTTTTTTTTTTTGAAACAGAGTCTCACTTTGTTCCCCAGGCTAGAGTGAGTGCCATGGTGTCAGCCTAGCTCACAGCAACCTCAGTCTCCTGGGCTCAAGCGATCCTTCTGCCTCAGCCTCCTGAGTAGCTGGGACTACAGGCATGCACCACCATGCTCGGCTAATTTTTTTATATATATTTTTAGTTGGTCATTTAATTTCTTTCTATTTTTAGTAGAGATGGGGTCTCACTCAGGCTGGTTTCAAACTTCTGACCTTGAGCAATCCGCCTACCTCAGCCTCCCAGAGTGCTAGGATTACAGGCATGAGCCACCACGCCCATCCTGTATGTATTCTTTTGAAAAATGTTTATTCAGCTTTGTCCATACTTCAATTGTATTATTTGATTTTTATGAGTTGTTGGGGCTTTATATATATATATATTTGATTTTACAATCAATCATTTTATTTTTTTATTTTTATTTCAAGATATTATGAGAGTATAAACATTTTGTTTACATTTTATATCTTTGCCTCACCCAAGTGAGGGTTAGAGGAATGCCCTTTCCCTCTACAATGTTCACTCTGTCGTTAAGTTGTGAGTTTACCCCCGAATATCCTAATCACTAGAGAATATATCTACCATGTGAGCACCATAGTGTTAATCAGTTAGTCAATTTGATGGCGAGTACAAATGGAGCCTATTCTTCCAATCTGATGATACCTCACTTCAGATAATGGGCTCAAGCTCAATCCAGGAAAATATAAGAGGTGATAGATCACTGTCTTTTCTTATAATTGGGTTTTTCTTATAATTTCATTGTATACATATACCAAATTTTAATAATCCATTCATGAATTGATGGCCACATGAGTCGTTTCCACATCCTTGCAATAGTGAACTGTGCTGCCATAAACATTCAGGTGCAGATGTCTTTATTATAGAATGACTTCTGTTCTTTTGGGTAGATGCCTAATTGTGCTATTGTTGGATTGAATGGTAATTCTATTTTTAGCTCTTTTAGGTATCTCTAAATTCTTTCTCACAGAGGTTGCAGTAATTTGCAGTCCCACCAGCAGTGTAAGAGTGTTCCTGTCTCTCCACATCCTCACCAGCATTTGTTGTTTTGGGATTTTTTTGATAGAGGCCAATCTCACCGGGGTTACGTGATATCTCATTGTTGTTTTGATTTGCATTTCTCTAATGATTAGAGATGTTGAGCATTTTTATATGCTTCCTGGCCATTATTCTGTCTTCTTTTGAAAAGTTTCTGTTCATTTATTTTGCCCATTTATTGATGGGATTGTTTTATTTTTTTCTTCCTGATTTGTTTTAAGTTCTATATAGATTCTTCTTATCAGCCCTTTATCAGATGTGTAGACAGCAAGTATTTTATCCCATTCTATAGGCTGTCTATTCACTCTAATGATAGTTTCCTTGGCTGTACAAAAGCTTTCTAATTTGATCAGATACAATTTATTTATTTTTGTTGCTGTGGTGATTGCTTTGGCAGTCTTCTTCAAAAATTCTTTGCCTAGGCCGATGTCTGAAAGGGTTTTTCCAACATCTTCTTCTAGAATTCTTAAGGTTTCATGCCTTAGGTTTAAGTCTGTTATCCATCTTGAATTGATTTTTTGTGAGAGGTGAGAGGTGACAGGTGGCGATCCAGTTTTAGTCCTGCATGTAGCTATCCAGTTTTCCCAGCATCATTTATTGAAAAGAGATTTTTCCCAGTGTAAATTTTCGTCTATGTCTTTGTTCTTGTGCCAGCTCCATGCTGCTTTAGTTATTATAGCCTTGTAGTACACTCTTGCTACTAATCCCTTATTATATGGGTAGTTTCAAAATATTTTCTTCTATTCTTTGGGTTGTCTCTTCTTTTCTTCTTGATTGTTTCCTTTGGAGTGTAGAAGATTTTTAACTTGATGTGGTCCCATTTGTTTGATTTTGTTCTCTTTTCCTGTGCTTTGGAAGTATTACTCAAGAAATCATTGCCGAGGCCAATGTTCTGAAGCATTTTCCCAAGTTTTCTTTCAGTGGGTTCATAGTTTCAGCTGTTATATTTATGTCTTCAATCAATTTTTGTTTGATGTTCGTATATGGCAAGAGATAACAACCTAGTTTCATTCTTTTGTATGTGGCTATTCAGTTTTCCTATTACCATCCATTGAAAACACTGCCCCTTTCCCACTGTATGTTCTTGGTAACTTTGCTGAAAATAAGTTCAGTATAGATTTATGGATTTTTTTCTAGGTTCCTTATTGTGTTTCATTGGTGTATGTGTCTATTTTCATGCCAGTATCCTGCTGTGTTGGTTACTAGGGCTCTGCAGTGGAATTTGAAGTCAGGTAATGTGATTCTTCCAGATTTGTTCTTTTTACTCACGTTGGCTTTGGCTATTCTGGATTTTTTGTGATTTCATACGAATTTTAGAATTATTTACTCTATTTCTGTTAATTATTCCATTGATATTTTGATGTGGATTGCATTGAATCTGTAGGTTGCTTTGGGTAGTATGTACATTGTTATAATATTTTTTCCTTCATGAGCATGGAATATCTTTCCATTATTTTGTGTCCTCTTCAATTTCTTTCATTAATGTTTTATTGTTTTCATCATAGAAATCTTTCACTTTTGATAAGTTTGTTCCTAGACATTTAATTTTATTTATAACTATTATAAATATGATTACTTTCTTGGTTTCTTTTTTCAGATTGTTTATTGTTGACATATAGAAATGTTACTGGTTTTTGTATTTTTATTTTGTATCCTGCAATTTAAATGAATTTGTTTAACTGTTCTAGTAGGTTTTTTTTTTTTTTTTTTAGTAGGTTTTTTTTTTTTTTTTTCAGGGGAGGGGGTCTTTAGCTTTCTCTAAATAGAAATTATATCTCCTGCCACAAGGATTATTTGACTTTGTCCTTTACAATTTGGATGCCCTCTATTTTTTCTCTTGT
>VSMD01065971.1:0-16171 GCA_008750895.1 Mirza zaza
CCGGCCCCGCCCCACACAGCCCCAGGGCCGGCCCCGCCCCACGCCGCCGGCCACGCCCCACGCCGGCCCCGCCCCACGCCGGCCATGCCCCACGCCGCTCACGCCCCGCGCAGCCCCACCCCACGCCGGCCCCCCCCACGCCAGCCCCGCGCCACGCCGGCCACGCCCCGCGCAGCCCCACCCCACGCCGGCCCCGCCCCACGCAGCCCCCCCACGCCGGCCCCGCCCCACGCCGGTCACGCCCCACGCCGGTCACGCCCCACGCAGCCACTGTATCTAGGGGGCGAAGCCGGAGGCCGCCGCTGTCCGGCCGCAAGACGGCCAACACCCCAAGTTTCCCCTGGCCAGAGCGGGGCTCAGGGAAGGCGGCGCCGGGGAGCGGGGACACCGCCGGGCCTCCCACCGGGCCTCGGGGCCGGCAGTGGACGCTCGGGGCCGGCAGTGGACGCTCGGGGCCGCCCCGCTTCACAGCGGCGCAGAGGACGCCGCCCGCCGCCCACGGAGGCACCGGCCGCGCCGCCCGGGCGGGGCCCCTCCGGCTGAGCGCGGCCGCTGGGCTCCGGAGCCGCCGCACTCTGCCCTGCGGCCTGGCCGTGCGCGCGGACTACGCGCTGCGCCGCGAGGCGAGCCGAGCTCCAGGGCGACGGCGCGTGGCTGTCCTGCCCGGCGGCACAGCGGGAGGACGGGGCGCGGGCGCGGGGCGGTACTCACGGGGATGTGCGGCAGCGGCACCCTGCCGTTGACCTGCACGCTCTCCTGCATCTCCCTGCGCTGCTGCTTGCGGGTCCGGTACGGCGGGATCCCGTCCCTGCGCGGAAAGAGCAGCGTTAAGGCCGAGAGGAGGACCAGCCTCCGCGCGCACCGCCGGAGGCTGCGACAGCGCCATCGACGCCATCGACGGCGACAGCGCAGGTGCCAGCAGCGCAGAGCCCTCGCTGCCACCGCCACGGGCACGTATGCGGTCGCACGCGTGCACGCGCACGCATCTGCGCGCGTCTGCACACAGGCGCGGACGTGCACGGCAGCGGGCCCAGAGCTCAGCTGTGTTTGCTCCCGCTGGTCTCCGTCGGGCCTGCCTGGCTCTCCAGGCCGACAGCTAAGGACGGTTCCGGGTGTCTGAGAGTGGCTGCGCAGCCTACGCCCCACTGCTGGCCCTTCGCGGGGCCCATCTGCTGGCCCTGCTCTACGGCCTGAGCTGGCACTGGGGGCTGCAGCCCGTCACCTGGGCAGCCCGGCTCCAGTCCCACGGCCGCGCTGCCCAGGAGAACCCTGGGCGGCGCCATCTCTGAGCGTGGGCAAGCTGGTTCTCCCAAACAACAGGCTTCCGTCACGAGCCCTTTAGGAGATCACGAAACATATAAAATCAAATTATGTATGCCTTTTTTTTTTTTTTTTTGAGACAGAGTCTCACTCTGTTGCCCAGGCTAGAGTGAGTGCCGTGGTGTCAGCCTAGCTCACAGCAACCTCAAACTCCTGGGCTCAAGCGATCCTGCTGCCTCAGCCTCCCGAGTAGCTGGGACTACAGGCGTGCGCCACCACCGCACTGGCCAGACTGCTGCTTTAGAACCTCGAGTGCCTCTGCTGATCAGGCACCTCCTCCACACGTGGCCGGTGAGCGCCTGCTACACAGCCGTCAGTGCTGCCTCAGCATAAGAGGCTGGGCACAGCTGCCCCCGGCAGGAACGACGCACCTCTCTGCTCTGCCTCTGATGTACATTCAAATACCTGCAGCGATTTGGCATTCCAAATTGTTAAGTGCTTCCACGTGAACACAGACGAACAGAACATCAAGGGAAAACAGGCACGTGTATTTATTTTAGGGCCTCTCTTTAGGAAACATATGTTCTTTTCTTAGAATAAGAGACTTTTTGGGAAAACTGCGTTGGCAGATTAATTTTCATTGTAGTAACAATTCTGGAGAAGACGAAGCCAGACGCCGTGAACGCACAGTCTGCTCCGGACGCTGCAGGCTCCAGCTGCTGTTTGCACACGCTCTGCACGCAGAGCAGGCCCTGTCTGAACCCCAGTAGTCCCAACGAGAAATACCACACACTGAACCTCGACCCAGAGGGACAGAAAGCCCAGCGTCACCACCGCGCAGGTGTCTCAGTAGAAAGATCCGAGAGACTCAGTGTGTGACAGCACAGGGCTGGCTAACTTAGGCTCAGAAATGGCAGGTGATGACCTGTTCTGTTTATCTAAAATCCAGCTGTTGGAAGATTTAAAGACAGAAAAACAAAGGCTGGGCACAGTGGCTCACGCCCATAATCCCAGCACTCTGGGAGGCCGAGGCGGGCGGATTGTTAGAGCTCAGGAGCTCCAGACCAGCCTGAGCAAGAGCAAGACCCCGTCTCTACTAAAAATAGAAAGAAATTGGCCAACTAAAAATATATAGAAAAATTAGCCGGGCATGGTAGTGCATGCCTGTAGACCCAGCTACTCAGGAGGCTGAGGCAGGAGGATCGCTTGAGCCCAGGAGTCTAAGGTTGCTGTGAGCTCGGCTGACGCCACGGCACTCACTCTAGCCCGGGCAACCGAGTGAGACTCTATCTGAAAATAAATAAATAGATAAAGACAGAAAAATAAAAAGAACAAACCATAAAAATGGTAAAGTTAAAAACATAGCCACAAAAGGATGGACAGGACCTGCCCCTGGGTCGGAAACCTTTCCCCTCCTTCCTATTTTAACTTTCCCAATTCTCCAACCCCTCACACGGAGAAACCAGCTGGGGCAGGGAAGCAGCGCCAGGACCTGCTGACAGTGCGCAGGGTGGGCCACCCATGGGTGGTGGCGAGCGGCTGCTCCCCCCCCCCCCGTGCCCTGATGCAGCAGGAGGGACCCTGGGGTGCTGGGCTCGGCCCCAGCCCCGGCAGGAGTCACGGGCGCAGGCCCGAGACGCTCGGAAGCTGGAGTCCGATGACCGCACCAGACGCTGCCCGCATGTGCTCACGTCGTCCATCCCTACTGTGCGCCTGGGCCCGAAGCTCCCACTGAAGCACGGGGGACGAGGCCACAGAACAGGCCCATTCCCAGGCAGGGGCTCTCCCTGGCAGGGTGACAACGGAAGAACAAGCCCCGGCTCTCACACGACGTGGGGACGAAGACACTGGGGGCACAGAGGCTGGGACGCGGCTACAAACGCCCCGGGTCGCTCAGGTGTCAAGACCGGCCCGTCCTGGGGCTCCGAGGAGCTGGGCTTGGCATGGGACAGCCTCGCGGACCCCTGTCCCTGCTGCAGACGGCAGGGGCTCCCCTGGCAAGACGGCCCGCGCCCAACCCCCGAGTGCTGACGGGAACGCGCCTGCAGCCGCCTCTCAGGGCTGCGTCTCCTGGCACAGCCACTGGCGAGGCAGCCGGCCTGCACCTCCCTTTCCCCTGGGCCTGGACTAGAAAGCCAGAGAGGAACGGCCCAGTGCTCTCGCCAGGGCGGCCTGGGGCGTCTCTTGACTGCACCCGCACTCTGCCCTCCCGGGGCCAGCAGCCTCCGCCGCAGAGAGCGGCAGCAGCAGAGACGCGTTCCTGGCCGCAGCGGGACTTGAGTCGGGGCACGTCCTCCACGCGGCCTGCGTCTCACACGCACCGACACCGAGCCTGGGGCCAGGAAACTTCTGCGCGGACAACGCACGGCAGCACCGGGCATCGACCGGGGCACAGGCCTCCCCGCGAGGCCAGACTTACACGCTGCTGTCGGTGAGCGAGAGGGTGTCCGCATCACTGGACAGGCTCTGCTGCTCGCTGTCATTGGCGCTGGTGGCCGGGGCCAGGGCGTAGCCGGCGTTGACGTAGTAGGGGTTGACGGGCTCCCGCCAGGATCCATACCTGCAAACAGGCAGCACGTTAGTGGCAGCGGCCGGCAGCCTCTCGCGTCAGTCCACAGTTTTGGGGTTATCTGAATATCCCGACGTGCGGATTTAAAATGCAAGCAATTAGGAAAGAAGGCGGAGCAGGAGGGGCCAACGGACAAATCCATCGCCACCCCCCCCCTTTCCAGGGGGTGGGTTAAAGCACTGGGCATCTCCCAGATCTTTCCTCTGCTCTCGGGTGGGCATTTTCGCCTACACACACAGTTTACCATGTAGATTTGTTTCTCACATGTGTTTCCAGCAGCTGCATGTGACCAGAAACAGGGCACAGTGGCTCTGCTCTGTCTCGAGTGGAACTGCCTACAGTGGCCCTATCCCTGCCACGGCTGCGAGGTGGACCTGGCCTCCTGGCACCCCTGGGGCATTCCCAGCACACGCTGGGCCCAGGCGGGGCACCGGGACCCCAGCGCCGGCTGCGGGCTCACCTGGCCCCACACTCCCTGCTGACGGCCTGTGCCCAAGTCTGAGAAGGGCCCCAGGACGACCGGCTTGGCGGAGAGTTCCTGAGGCTGGAGTTGCCTCTAGCCCCCACCTGCCAAGAACAGGCTTGCCCCACCCTCCCGGGGGCTCACCTCCACCTCCTGCCACTGACTGGCCAGGAAGTGACAACTCACTCGAGCTGCGATGCCCTGAGCCACAGCCAGGGTGGCAGCTGGGTGTCCTCCTCTTCCTCTGACCGCACCGTGATCATGCCACGTCCATTCTAACCTCTGGCTACGTATGCAAAGAATATGTTCTCCCTAAATGCCATTCTTCTCTTTTTAATTTTGTTCATGTTGATTCTGGTCCTAGAAAAGTTTTTCATTTCTATGAAATCAGACTTACCTATCTTTTCCTTTAAATGGCTTTTCAGTGTCTTGCAAAGCCAGGCCTTCCTCATCCCAACATGACAAACACACTCTCTATTTTTTCGTATATGCTCCAATAGTTTCTTTTAGATTTAGGCCTTTATCTGAAATGTGTATAAATCTAGCTCACCCCCTTGCACTAAAATGGACAGGTGGCTATCGGCACCAAACACGGAAACATCCATCTCGTCCTCGGTAATTTTAAATCCCGCTCTGCGTCCTACCTCGCCACCCTCACACACGCACCTACTCCTGGATTCCACAGTGTTCTGCGGATCCGCGTGCCTGCCCGCTGTGCGGGCCCCTAACCGCTACGCCGCCGCAGGGCGCTCTGACGCCACTGCTGTTCCTGAAGACCACTCTGACACCACACTGCTCACCACTGTCTGCGGCTGCACCCTCCCTGGTTGCAGTTACTTGCAGTCAATCGAGGTCTGAAAATAAGTTTCTGCCATACGGTAAGATTCTGAGACAGAGAGGGAGGGAGATACCACATTCACGGAACTTTTATCACAGGTGTTGTTATGACTGTTCTGTTTGATTCTTAGACACTGCTAATCTCTCACTGTATCTAACGTATGAATTAACTTCAATGCAGGGATGTGCGTGTAGGAAAACAGCACGTACAGGGTTTGGCACCACCTGGGGCTTCAGGCACCCAGCGGGGGTCTTGGGCCACGTCCCCCACTGAGGGGGACGACCGTGTTCGCCGGATGCCCACAGGTCACGGAGAAACGGCAAAGGCCACAGTGGCGCACGGGGCCTGTGTGGCAGGACCGTGTCCGGGCTCAGCGCCGGCCTTGCTGCAGAGCTCGGGTGTGGGGCTGAGCCGGCAAGGCGGAAGAGGGCTTTCTGCACAGCCCGTGGCGCTGGCAGGTGGGGCCTTGCAGGAGGAGGCGGCGCCCAGGCCTTCGGCGCCCAGCGCTCTGGCGGGCACAGAGCAAGCACGGGGCTGAGCTCGCGTCAGGGCAGCGCGGTCACCACGCTCTTTCCGTCCCAGCCGTGGAAGGACGCGGAGGCCACTTAGCCGGCTGCACGGCCCACGCCGCAGTGCGCGTGCCCAGCGAGGCCGCGGCCCTGCCGACACCACAGCCGGCGAACCTTCCCGGCCTACCGCAGCCCAAGCTCGCTCCCGGGGCTGCCGACACGTCACGGCCGAACGGGGGCTCTCGGGGTCCAGGTCCTCAGCGGCGGGGCCGTGTGTGGTTACGCACCCTCGCCTATGCACACCTAACACGGGGCGGGGAAACCATGCCAGGCTGCAACTCCACGTGCTTTGCTTCGAGTATCACGGAACATTTTCAGATGACAGTTACTCCCCTGGACTTAAGAATAAAGCTACAGCTTCTCATCAGCTACCAGCGTCGTAACGGCCACCGGAGTGAAAGTCAGATCGTGGGTTAAGAGCTAACTCACTCGGCCCGACAAAGCCATGTCAGGTGAGAGAGTGCGGCCACCACGGCGTGGAAGCCTCACCCACCGCGTGGGCAGGCCTCTGCTCCACACACGGCGCAGTCCTTATCGGTAGCACCTGTCCTGCTGTGAGTCGCGTTGGCGGGATCGAGCCTTTCTCGCCAACACATACCACCACCTCTCCTTCCCACTCTGGTACCCGGGCGCGCCTTCCGCCTGTCTGGAAAACCTGCTTTCGAAATGATAAGCAGGAAAAATGTAGATTTTCAGTTTTCTACAAAAGCTAACATTGAGCAAATTCTACCACACAAGCCAGGGTCAAATGATGACAAGGAAAAAACAGCCGAGAGGAAAGAGAAGCAGCAGCGGGAAGAGCTTCCGGTTGTGTTTATCTTCTGGAAAATCCAGACAGCACCGGCACTCAGGACGGACCTCTGAACACACAGCCGCACAGGCTGACGTGTGTGACAAGAACATTCTGCCCGATGCCACGTGACAGGGCCACGTGCGAAACTTCAGGACCCTCCCCACGGGACAGCGGGATCCAACAGCAAGGGGTGTGTGCTCATATGTGTGCACACGGGTGTGCATGCACTGTGCGCATGTGCGTGTGGGACTATACATGTGCATGCACTGTGCACACATGTGTGCGCGGCTGTACGTGTGCACACAGGTGTGTGCATGCGCTGTGTGCATATGTGTGCGTGGCTATGTGTGCACACCTGTGTGCGTCCAAGCACGCGTGTACACACCTCCACATGCCTGCACAGACGCACCGCCCAGCAAAACAAGACACAGCCCTCCCTGCAACGTGAGCTGCCACCCACTGCCCCTCACCCTGTCTACGGCTTCTTTCTTCTCCCCTCCCCACCCCCAGGTTCTGTCGCCCTGGAAACCACAGCAGGTGTCTACGCGCGCAGGGTCTGCGGCCCGTCCATCACCCTCTGGCCCTGCTCCTGCCGCCTTCCCCAGCTTTCCGGGCGGCTGGGACCCACGCCGGTCCAGCCGTTCCATCTGCAGCAGCCGCCGAGGTCTCAGGACGGCGCCTGCTGGCACCAGGACCGCCCGAGCGCAGTGCGAGGCCCTGACTTCCGGTCTGTCTTCCAGATCACCCAGCCCAGCACAAGAGTGCCCCTGGTGGGGTGCCCTCGGGCCCCGTGAGGTGACAAGGAGAGTCCAGATTTCCCCCGATCGGCCATGACCTGGGTGGAAGATCCCCCTGCAAGTGCGCCTGCCATGTCTCCCGTGTTGGCACGGGCACCTGGGGCTATGGCCTAGGTGGAAGATCCCCCTGCAAGTGCGCCTGCCACGTCTCCCGTGTTGGCACGGGCGCCTGGGGGCGTGACCTGGGTGGAAGATCCCCCTGCGAGTGCGCTTGCCACGTCTCTCGTGTTGGCACGGGCGCCTGGGGGCGTGACCTGGGTGGAAGATCCCCCTGCAAGTGCGCCCGCCATGTCTCCCGTGTTGGCATGGGCACCTAGGCCCGTGACCTGGGTGGAAGATCTCCCTGCAAGTGCACCTGCCACATCTCCCGTGTTGGCACGGGCGCCTGGGGCCATGACCTGGGTGGAAGATCCCCCTGCAAGTGCGCCTGCCATGTCTCCCGTGTTGGCACGGGCGCCTGGGGCCGTTTTCATTCTAGGAAACGTCCAACTTCCGTAAGGACAGAGCGAACAGCCCAGGAAGCCGAGGCTCCTGCTGTTTGGCTCCCACAACGGTCACCTCGTGGCCAGCCTGGCGACCTGCCCTCGCCAGTGTCGGGGGCCAATCCCGGACACCCGCGATACCCTGGGACGTGCTTCCTCTGCTGCTCAGAATAGCCCGGCCTAGACACAGGCGCCTTCTGCCGGGAGGGAGGGAAGCGAGGTGTGAGTCCTCCTTTTTCTCACCAGTCTCCGACATGTGAAGGCTTAAGGTGGGCGGGACCAGAGCCTCTCAGCTGCGCCCAGACCCGGCTGCTCCTGAGACTCGCCCTGCCCGTCCCGTCTCCCCTCCTGTGGTCAGGCGTACTCCAGACTCCGCGCTGAGGGACAGGCGTGCGCTCGCTCTACAGAGACGCCCTCGACTGCAACTGCCCACGGAGGCTGCCGGCTGAGCCTGAGCACCACCTGCCTCGTGCTGGCTCCAAGGCCTGCCCGGCTTTCTCCCCGAACGGCAGCCACGCCAGACACAGGAGTCCTCGAAGGCCGTCTCGAGGTCTGAGTGGGGCCATCTGAGGACGGCGCGTGGCACGGGTTTGACCGTGGGGACAGCAGGCCTTGGGAACGGCGGCCCTGTGGCCTCAGGGACCAAAGTGCAGCCTGGGATATCCCAGGAGGAGGCAGGAATTAGGGCTCTGCTTTGTAAGCCCACGGAAAATTGTGCAGGTACAGACTCCGTGAGGAGGAGTGAATCCGCAGCCCTTTCATCTGCTGCCGCTACCTGGAAACACCGCTCTGCTCTCAAACAGCTGTGCTAACTTAGTTTTCTGAGTGGGTAATACACTTGGATATTCAACATTTAAAAAGGTCAAAAAAGTGCACACCTATACAAAGGTTTAAAAGGTAAAAGGTAAGAAGGGCCAGGCCCAGGTGAGCGAGACCCATCTCTACAAAAAATAAAAAACTCAGCTGGACGTAGGGGCACCTGCAGTCCCAGCGGCTCGGGAGGCTGTGGCAGGAGGATCGTTGAGCCCAGGAGTCAGAGGCTGCTGTGACTCTACCTGGGCAACCAAGCAAGACTCTGTCTCAAAAAAAAAAAAAAAGTTAAAGGGTACATGAGATTGCCACACTTTTATTTGGCCAAATGAAAGCAGTAAAAGAAAATCTACAAAACAAAGCCACAACTTCTCTGCTGCTCCGGAGAAGGGTCTGGCTGGTGTCGCCAAGGCTCTGAACACCTTTCCACTTCCCCCAGGACTCCCTACTGAGAGTCAGCGCCAACAGTCGCCTCCCCAGAAATGCCGATCCGCTCCTGCACTGTCGGCCGCCACTATATCTGTGCAGTCTGCGCAGCCCACGGGGAGGACTTGCAGACCGCATCCGGTTAATCCTAATTAAACTAAATACAAAGGGACAAGTGCCTTAGAAGAAGATAGCACCAGTAAGGAAACAGGCAGATAAAGCCTAAACCTAAAAATTACAAAGATTTCAAAGCTGCGCTGTGATGTACCATTTACAAGTTCAGAGACAGGTCAAGCGTCAGACTGTTCCACCCCGTCCCTAATGTGCGCGTGTGAACGCGAGAGACATCCAGTACCTGCCGCACATGTCACTGAATACACTCAGTGGTGTAAAAATCAGTGGCAGAAAATATCTAATGACAAAAGGCAAACGCGTGGCCGGCTCAGTCCCCTGGGGCAAGGGAAGGAGGCTGGAGGAGCTGGTCCCTGGGGGTCACCAGAGGACACTATCCGGGCCCCTCCACATCCTGTCCTTGAGGTCCCCGTCCTCAGCGAGAAGGGACGTCCCAGGATGGCGCTACCCACACAGCCACCGCCCTCCCTGCTGCAGAGGCGCATGGGATGTCAGCGGGCTGGCGCCACCGTGGGGACACAGCTCACCAAGGCGCAGGGCACGGCGGGCACACCTGCCGCAGGCTGGCTGCGCGGCACGGGCAGAGCGCCACTGCTCACTCGCACGGGGACCACCTCCCATCCCCAGTGCCAGAGCCCCCGCGTGGACACGAGGCGGCCCCCTGGAGCCCATCTCCTCTCTAAGCCACGGCAGCTCAACTCAGGAGGGGCCGCGTCGTCCCAACGAGCCCCCAAGAGCTGAGAACACCGCTGGGTGGAAAGTGTGCGCCGACCTGACGACATTCACAGCATGGACGGGCTCGCCCAGACACGGCCCCGCGGCGAATCCAGGGCACTGAACGCGGGTGGCTTCTGCACTGTCACAAAGTCAAAACCTAAGCTGGGGCCTCTGCGCTCTGGAAGACAAACACAAGGCCAGAAAGGAGGGCGTGGGGCTGGGCGCTCAGACCTTCTGAGAAGCACGAAGCACCCACCTCTCGGCCGAATGAAACCAAGGCAACCTGTGAGCTGGAGGCAAGGTGCTTGTGGACATCTGCACACACCTGTCTCCACGAGGAGATCCCCAGGGCAGCAGCACCAGGCTGGGAGGGGGCCCTCGTGCCCCTCAGAAAGCTGCCTGAGCTGGGGCGCAGGCCACATCCCACCCCCTGCACCTGCCCTGCGGAGGGCGCACCTGCGCCCAGGTGTACAGGCAGGTGTGCAACTGCTGCGCCTCCCAGGGACACAGGCTGGGGAGGCTGCTCAGGAGCTGAGGGTAGCAAGTAGAGGCTGCAGTCCAGGGCCCCCACCTGGGCCCTCACCTGAGGGCGGAGGGACACCCTCCGTGGGCACTGAGGCCGGAGAGGAGACTCGCACAGACCCAGGAGCCCGCGTGACCCAGTCCTACGACAGCTCCCGACAGCGGACAGATGCCGTGCACAGAACCGCTGGGGACAGCTCTTGGGGGCGTCCCTCAGCCCGTGGAGCCCAGAGCACGCTGAGGACAGGTGCGTCGGTCAGGACACCACTGTCGCCACACGAAACCACGCAGAGCCACACAGGTGATGGGGGGCAGGACCAGCCCCCAGCCTGCCCCTCCCTGAGCATCGGCCTTGCTCCCAGGCCAGCTCCTGCCCCACCTGGACCCACCCGCCCTCAGGGGGACCTTTGACCTATGCCCCATGTCCAGGGAAGAGGCTCCGGCACCACAGAGTGGAAAGCTGTCCCCTGGCAGAGACCCTGGATCCCCAAAAGGTGAGGCCGGGGGTGTGGCCTGGGCTCTCGCAGGATCGCCAGACCACAGCGGCGCAGGCACAGGTTTGCTCACCTCTAGGGTCAAAGGGGAAAGGCACAGACTGCCGCAGGGGCCTGGGCATGTGCAGAATGAGCACCCTGAGCACACGGCCATGGGAGCCCCACAGTCCACAGGAGAACAGCAGCCACGGGAGCCCCACAGCCCACAGGAGAACAGCAGCCACGGGAGCCCCAAAGCCCACAGGAGAACAGCAGCCACGGGAGCCCCGCAGCCCACAGGAGAACAGCAGCCACGGGAGCCCCGCAGCCCACAGGAGAACAGCAGCCACGGGAGCCCCACAGCCCACGGGAGAACAGCAGCCCACGAGAGAACAGCAGCCACGGGAGTGCCGCAGCCCACGGAAACTACATGGGACACACCCAGGACCATCCACACTGACCGGCAGCCTCCATAAGGTGGAGATTTCTGGCCGACTATCGCGAGTGGTCACTGGTCAGCGTCCACTGGTACGCCTAATCACGTGACGTGGCAGCGCAACGGCTCTGAACCCTCTTGGGAAGGGGGGGGGCGTACACAACCCTGCCCGGAGGAAGGATGGGAGGAAGCTCAGGGAGCAGCAATGCTGAAGGGGAGACCGAGGCACAGGCACTGCTGGCAGATGGCCGTCTGGGAGCTCTGCAGGAACCCCGTGGCGAGCCCACGGCCTGCAGCCCCAGGAGGACCCGCCCCAGCGTCCGCCAGGCTGCGCAAGGACGAACAGAAGCCCGGCAGAAACAGCAGACACGGAAGGCTCCACACGGGCTTCTGGGTGCCACTGGAGAGATCGTAAAACCCCGAGCCGCACACAGCATGGAACAGACAGCTCGCATGGCAGCCGCTTCCACAGGACCAGTAACAGTTTATGCCAGAGTGGGAAGGGCAGGGGTGAGCCGCCCGGCGCGCAGACCCCCAGGAGTGTCAGGACCACGCGTCCGACCCACAGACACAGCCCAGCCGTGGAACAGGCAGCACCACCCCAAATGGCAGCTGCCTCCTGGGCCCGGCCCCAGCCGTCCGTCCCACGGGGCCGCGGCCCTGAGACCCGGCACAAGCGCCCTGCCCGCCAGCACTCTGCCACGCCTTCTGGGAAACAGACACCGCGACACCTCAGTCCTAAAAGCCCAGAGCCTTGGATGGAGGAAGCCCAGTAAACTGGTTTTCAGAGTACTTTACTGACCCACGACCTAGCACAAAGGACGTGGCATAGAGTTAAAGCCTTTTTTTTTTTTTTTTGAGACAGAGTCTCACTCTGTTGCCCAGGCTAGAGTGCCGTGGCGTCAGCCTAGCTCACAGCAACCTCAGACTCCTGGGCTCAAGTGAGCCTCCTGCCTCAGCCTCCCAAGTAGCTGGGACTACAGGCATGCGCCACCATGACCGGCTAATTTTTTGTATATATCTTTAGTTGTCCAGCTAATTTCTTTCTATTTTTTTAGTAGAGACGGGGTCTCGCTCTTGCTCAGGCTGGTCTCAAACTCCTGACCTCGAGCAATCCTCCCGCCTCGGCCTCCCAGAGTGCTAGGATTTCAGGTGTGAACCACCGCGCCCAGCCTGAGTTAAAGCCTTTTCTGTGATGAGTTCTGAGGTCTGTCCACTACTATGGCCGTGGCAGTGGGAACCATCACCCAGAGTCTCTTCTGGCCGTTTGAAACTCACCTGCCCAGGCCCCCCACCTGCCCCGTCATGGTGGCTTGTCCACCGTGCGAACAGGAGGAAGGTACCACCCAGCTGTCACTCTATACCAGACTCTGAGCAGAGCCACGCGGCCCTGCGCAGCCATGGCTCACCCCTGCTGTGTCCCGGCAGCACACGTGGACTGGCTATTCCTCCCCCTGGCGGTGCCGCCTGGGGTCAGGGAGCACAGTCACTCGGTAACAGCTCGCCTGTGCGCAGCACCTCCACGCTGGCGAAGTCGGCCCCACACCAGCCTCCAGGCAGAGACCAGCACGCTCCGCCCACGCTCTGACCGCAGAGCGGGTCCACATGGTCTGGCCAGGGGCTCGGGCCATGGCCTGAGAGGGGCCGACAGACAGGTGAGGACAGCACTGCCCAAACCCAGGGACAGACCCTGCAGCCTCCAGCCCGCGCTCCATGGGTGCACACCTGTCACCGTGGGCTGTCCCCCACCACATGCAGCCTATGCAGCCTCCAGCCCCCCCGGATGAAGGACGCCGGTTTCCTGACAGGGCAACTCCCACAAGGGAACACAGACGACCGAGGCTAAGGCACCAGTGGGGCAGAGGGACATTTCCTCACCGCAAATCAACATCTGCACAAACGTCATAAAGGAACAGCGCGCAGAGTGCAGAACACTGGCCCTGGAGTTCTCCTTTTCTTTAGTTATATAAAAAAATAACTCATCTTTGGCCGGGCACAGTGGCTCACGCCTAGCACTCAGGGAGGCCGAGGTGGAGGATCGCTCAAGGTCAGGAGTTCGAAACCAGCCTGAGCAAGAGTGAGACCCCGTCTCTACTAAAAATAGAAAGAAATTAATTGGCCAACTAAAAAAATATAGAAAAAATTAGCCGGGCATGGTGGCGCATGCCTGTAGTCCCAGCTACTCGGGAGGCTGAGGCAGGAGGATCGCTTGAGCCCAGGAGTTTGAGGTTGCTGTGAGCTAGGCTGACACCACGGCACTCCAGCTCGGGCAACAGAGTGAGACTCTGTCTCAAAAAAAAAAAAACTGAAAAAGAAAAACTCACCTTTGCACACAAAATTCAAAAAGTCACACTCAATGATTTGATCACAGTCAGGCCAATGTCAGCTGTAACAATCTCAGTCATTTCCTCCCTGGAAAATCGGGGATGTGGCCTCCTCACAAGGGGTGGCCAAGGTCACCCGCAGCCCACTGAGTCCCAACACGCACCCGGCATGTCTACCACATGCTCTGCTGTGTGTCAGATGCTGGGTGTCGCCCCGGCCCCCCAGGGCCACGGCACAGGCCGACCACGAGGCCTATGTGCGCCTGCGATCCCGCCCGGACGGGCAGATCCGACTCCGGGACAGCTCAGGGCAGGAGGTGCGAGAGCCTGGACCCCTCGCACAGAAGCCCTGCCAGCTCAGCGGTTCTGAAGAAGTGCTGGTCCCCGCAGGCTCGGACACTCGGTGGCGATAACGTTTGGAGTCTGTAAGTGACGGTGTATCTTGTTTCTAGTAAGACAAGCTTTTTTGTCTGCGCTTTGTCTTATTAGGGAGTTATGTGTCGGTGTTTAAAACATGCTATGTGGTATAACAGGTGTAAAATAAATCCCTTAAAAAAGGAAAAAACACACACAAAACTGAGGCTGACGACGGAACAAGACAAGATCACAGAGACAGTCCACAGGAGGCTGCTGGGCTGTGCTGGACTCCGTGCTCACCATGGTGCCGGCGGACCCGGCCTCACCACGCTGCCCAGGGGACTCCGCCCGCCCGTACCACTGCTGCACATGGGCAAGTCCCGGACCCACACGCCTCACAGTGCACGCTCCATGCCAGGCGAGGGGTGGAGAAGAACCCGGGGGCCACTGGGCAGGGTGACAGGGTGATAGCGTTCGGGTGGAGCGGCTCAGGATGCCCGGGGGGGGGGGTGTGTGCAGAGGGACCTCTGTGAGCCCAGGACAGACGGACGGGGACACAGAGGGGACCGTGGGGGAGGGGGAAGGGGTCAAGCAAAGGTGTACTACAGGCCTTTGGGTTCTGACCCCCCAACATGTCAGTGAGGGGGTGCAAACGTCCAAACATTCAGTCAGTCTACTGAGGACGCCACACGCTGACCACGGCACCTCCACGCTGAGGTGGGTGGGCATGTTCTAGCAAACACGTGTGCACACATGTGTTTGCTGGGAGATGCTACACCCGCTCAGGCCCTCAAGTCGTTCCCTGTTTAACCCAGTGAGTCACGTTCACCCTCTTCCCCAGTCGTGGACGTTGCCGCAGACCCACCCCCATCACCTCCGTCACACAGGAGTGCAACAAAAACACTCAGACGGGTAAACGCAACGTGACTCGAAACAAAGAGAACCCCAAAATGTTCACAGGAATTAGTAAACTCATCTTTACACTTGAAACATGAGCATCTATGCAGCATGTTGGAATTTGTACTCAACACACACTGTATTCTCTATGACTGACCTAATCCTTTTGGTTATACCCATTTCTCAAAAGAAAAATCCTTCTTTAAAAAGTAGTGCTAGGCGCGGTGGCTCACACCTGTGATCCCAGAACTCTGGGAGGCCGAGGCAGGAAGATCTATTGAGCCCATGAGTTCGAGCCCAGGCTGGATAACACAGTGAAACCTCATCTCTTAAGAAAAAAGCTAAGACAAAGTATTAAGTGTTTTTTGTTTGTTTTTTGTTTTTTTTGAGATAGAATCTAGCTTTGTTGCCCAGGCTAGAGTGAGTGCCGTGGCGTCAGCCTAGCTCACAGCAACCTCAGACTCCTGGGGTCAAGCCATCCTGCTGCCTCAGCCTCCCAAGTGGCTGGGACTACAGGTATGCACCACCATGCCCGGCTAATTTTTTCTATATATATTAGTTGGCCAATTAATTTCTTTGTATTTATAGTAGAGACGGGGTCTCGCTCTTGCTCAGGCTGGTTTGGAACTCCTGACCTCGAGCAATCCGCCCGCCTTGGCCTCCCAGAGTGCTAGGATTACAGGCGTGAGCCACCGCGCCCGGCCTAGTATTAAGTGTTAAAAACGTAAGGATGTGTTCATCTTAACCTGTATAGGAACAAATACGAATAGAGACGCTCTAGAAGAACACATAAATTGTCCAGAGGATTTACACCCACAGGTGGGCTCTGGCGGGCAAGAGAGTAACATGCTGAGGGGGAGAAACGGGCACGGGGTGCTAAACCCCTTGAGTTTAATAACCCACAGAGGGGCCGGGCGTGGTGGCTCACGCCTGTCATCCCAGCACTCTGGGAGGCCGAGGCGGGCAGATTGCTCGAGGTCAGGAGTTCCAAACCAGCCTGAGCAAGAGCGAGACCCCGTCTCCACTATAAATAGAAAGAAATTAATTGGCCAACTAATATATATAGAAAAAATTAGCCGGGCATGGTGGTGCATGCCTATAGTCCCAGCTACTCGGGAGGCTGAGGCAGCAGGATTTCTTGAGCCCAGGAGTTTGAGGTTGCTGTGAGCTAGGCTGACGCCACGGCACTCACTCTAGCCTGGGCAACAAAGCGAGACTGTCTCAAAAAAAAAAAAAGCGAGACTCTGTCTCAAAAAAAAAAAAGCTGCACGTAATTCAGACCTTTTTTGAAGCCAATATTCTTTTA